>JAUELO010000274.1:664184-677511 GCA_032357855.1 Amphibolips quercusostensackenii | reverse complement strand
TCTTCCTTTTTGGTAGAAAAGTAATCATCATTAGCTGAATTTTTCGTAAAAAATCCATTCCTTGGGTAGAAAATTTGAATATTTTTATTCTAGTTAAAATCATGAAAATTCTGAAAAAATACTGAAAAGTATTTAGTTAAAAATAAATCATTTTTGTTAAACATTCACAATTTCACTTGAAAATTAATTTCTTTTTTTTTAATTTAACTGTTTAACTGGGAATTTGTTATTTTAGGTTGAGCATTAATTTTCTAAACTGAAAATGTTACTAATCAATATATGCTTAAAAATTTATATTTGAAAGAACTAAAATTTCATTTATTTTAATTTATCATTTTATTTATTTTTTGACTACAAGTAAAAATATTTTTGGGTTAAAAATTCTTTATTTTTGTTGAAAATTTGTCTTTTTTGGTAGAAAAAATTAGCTGAATTTTTCGTCTAAAATTCATTTTTTTAACTGAAAATTTAGTATCATAATTTTGGTTAAAAATTCTTAAAATTCCACTATTTAGTTCAAAATTAATTATTTCAGTTGGACTTATAATTTTACTCAAAAATACATTTCTCTTTTTTTTAGAATTGAACTATTTTATTATAAATTCGTTTTTTGGGTGAAACATTGATTTTTCTCAATTGAAAATATAACATTTTCATTTTTGCTTAAAAAGTTATACTTTTTAAAAATGAAATTTCATTTATTTTTATTTATCATTTTACTTATTTTTTGTCTCCAAGTTAAAATAGTTTTTGGTTGAAGATTCATTATTCTGGTTATTCTATTTTGTTATTCTAGTTGAAATTCTAAAAACTTTGGAAAACACAGAAAGGTATTTAGTTGAAAATAAATTATTTTTCAAAAACATTCATAATTTTACTTAAAAAGTAATTTCTTTTTTTTTAATTTAACTGTTTTATTAGAAATTCGTTATTTTGGGTTGAAAATTATTTTTTTAAACTGAAAATGTTACTATTCCATTTTTGCTTAAAAATTTATATTTAAAAAAACTGAAATTTCATTTATTTTTATTCAGCATTTTATTTATTTTTTGATACAAGTTAAAATAGTTTTTTGGTGAAGATTCATCATTTTTGTTGAAAATTCGTTTTTTTTTTTGGTAGAAAAGAAATCTCATTAGCTGAATTATTCGTAAAAAATGCATTTTTTGGGTTGAAAATTTAAATATTCTTATTCTAGTTAAAATTCTAAAAATTTTGAAAAATACAGAAAAGTATTTAATTAAAAATAAATTATTTTTGATAAACATTCGTAATTTCACTCAAAAAGTAGTTTTTTTTTTTAATTTAACTGTTTTACTGGAAATTCGTTATTTTGTGTTAAAAATTATTTTTCAAACTGAAAATTTTACTATTTCATTTTTTCTCAAAAATTTATTTTAAAAAAAAATGAAATTTCTATTATTTTTATTTATTTTTTGAATACGAGTAAAAATATTTTTAGCTTGAAAATTCTTTATTTTTGTTGAAAATTCGTCTTTTTTGGTAGAAAAAATTAGATAAATTTTTCGTCGGAAATTCATTTCTTAAGATGAAAATTTAGTATCCTAATTTTGGTTGAAAATTCTGAAAATTCCACTATTCAGTTCAAAATTAATTATTTTGGTTAGACTCATAATTTTACCTGAAAATACATTTCTCTTTTTTAAAGAATTTAACTATTTTATGAAAATTGTTTTTTTTTTTTTGGTGAACATTAATTTTTTTAACTGAAAATGTTACTATTCCATTTTTGCTCAAAAATTTATAATTAAAAAAACTGAAATTTCATTTATTTTTATTTAGCATTTTATTTACTTTTTTACTGCAAGTTAAAATAGTTTTGGTTGAAGATTCATTATTTTTGTTGAAAATTCTGCCTTTTTGGTAGAAAAGTAATCTCATTAGCTGAATTTTTTGTAAAAAATTCATTTCTTAGGTAGAAAATTTAAATATTTTTATTCTTGTTAAAATTATGAAAATTCTGAAAAAAATACTGAAAAGTATTTAGATAAAAATGAATTATTTGTGGTAAACATTCATAATTTTACTTACAAAATAATTTTTTTATTTATTTAACTGTTTTACTGGAAATTCGTTATTTTTTGTTGGACATTAATTTTTTCAACTGAAAATTTTACTATTCCATTTTTGCTTAAAAATTTATATTTAAAAAAAGTGAAATTTCATTTATTTTTATTTATTATTTAATTTATTTTTTGGCTACAAGTAAAAATATTTTTGGGTTAAAAATTCTTTATTTGTGTTAAAAATTCGTCTTTTTGGTAGAAAAAATTAGCTGAATAAATTAGCTGAATTTTCCGTCAAAAATTCATTTCTTGAGTTGAAAATTTAGTATCATAATTTTGGTTGAAAATTCTGAAAATTCCACTATTTAGTTCAAATCTAATTATTTTGGTTAGACTCATAATTTAACTTAAAAATAAATTTTTTTTAAAAAGAATTTAACTATTTTATTGAAAATTCGTTTTTTTTTTGTTTGAACATTAATGTTTTAAACTAATAATGTAACTATTCCATTTTTTCTTCAAAATTTATACTTCTTTAAAATGATATTTCGTTTATTTTTATTTATCATTTTATTTATTTTTTGACTACAAGTAAAAATATTTTTGGGTTGAAAATTCTTTATTTTTGTTAAAAATTCGTCTTTTTTGGTAGAAAAAATTACCTGAATTTTCCATCGAAAATTCATTTCTTGGTTTGAAAATTAAGTATCCTAATTTTGGTTGAAAATTCTAAAAATTTTACTGTTTAGTTTAAAATTAATTATTTCAGTTGAACTCATCATTTTACTCAAAAATACATTTCTTTTTTTAAGAATTTAACTATTTTATTGAAAATTCGGTTTTTTGGTTGAACATTACTTTTCAAACTAAAAATGTAACTATTTTATTTTTGCTTAAAAATTTATACTAAAATTTCATTTATTTTTATTTAGCATTTTATTTATTTTTTTACTGCAAGTTATAATAGTTTTTGGTTGAAGATTCATTATTTTTGTTGAAAATTCGTTTTTTTTTGCTAGAAAAGTAATCTCATTAGCTAAGTTTTTCGTCAAAAATTTATTTCCTGGGTTAGAAATGTAACCATTCTTATTTTGGTTAAAATTCTGAAAAAATACTAAAAAGTATTTAGTTAAAAATCAATTATTTTGGTTAAAGATTCATAATTTTATTTAAAAATTAATTTCTTTTTTTTTAAATTTAGCTGTTTCACTGAAAATTCGTTTTTTGGGTAGAACATTAATTTTTCTTGGTTGAAAATGTAACTATTCCATTTTTGCTTGAAAATTTATACTTTTTTAAAATGAAATTTCATTTATTTTTGTTTATTATTCTATTTATTTTTTGACTAAAAGTAAAAAAATATATACATTTTTTTTGGTCGAGGATTCATAATTTTTGTTAAAATTTCGTTTTTTTTTGGTACAAAAGTAATCTCATTAACTAAATTTTTCGTCGAAAATTCATTTTTTGGGTTGAAAATTTAAGTATACTACATTGGGTTGAAAATACTGATAATTCCACTATTTAGGTAAAAATAAATTATTTTGGTTACCGATTTATAATTTTACTTCAAAAACTATTTATTAAAAAAGTTAAACTATTTTATTAAAAATTCTTTATTTTGGGTTGAACATTAATTTTTTAAACTGAAAATGTAACCATGTCATTTTTGCTTAAAAATTTATATTTTTTAGTTCAAATTCTATTTATTTTATTTACAAATCGTCTTTTTTAGTTGGAAATTCCGTTTTTTTAAAGAAAATACATATGCTTGGGTTGAAAATTTTTTTGGCTTGAAAATTCAACATTTTGGATGAATTTTTATCTTTATTCACTACAGAAGCCTTCATGGCTGAAAGTTTAAATCTTCTACTAAAAATACCTCTTTTTTGGATTAAAAATTAATCGTTTTTGCTTGAAGATTTACTTATTTTGTTAAAAATTGTTATTTTTTGGTTGAATTTACCTGTTTTTTATTAAAATTATAATATTTTTTTATAGAAATTTAAACAAATTACCCTTTTTGTCAAGAATTATTTTTTTTGTAAAGATTCATCTCATTGGTTGAAAATTCAACTATTTTATTGAAGATTCATTTTTTCCCTTGAAAAAATATTTTTTCAACTAATAATGTAACGTGTATTTTAGTTAAAATTATAATTATTTTGGTAAAAAATTAATATTTTTGTTTACAAAATTTTTTTTGTGGCTTTATTCATATTTTTAGATGGACAGTTTAATTTTTGTGTGAAAAATTCGCCTCTTTGTCTTAAAAATTCAAAATTTTGGATAAAAATGTACTTCATTATTGACTGCAGAAGCTTTCTTGGTTAAAAATTCAAATTTTTTGTTAAAAATTTCTCTTTTTGGTCCGAAAAGTGATCTCTTTTATTGGAAAATTCATTTATTTTGGTTAAAATTAGTCTTTTTTGTTGAAAATTCATTTTTTGTTTTAAAAATTCAACAATTCTGTTTGAAACGTACTTTTTTAGCTAAAAATTCGTATTTTCGAATTGAAAACTCAATTGTGTTGCAAAAAATTAGACTTTCTGGCTTGAAAATTCAACATTTTGGATAATGTTTTTTTTTTTTTTTGAAAATTTAAATCCTATTAAAAATTCTTGTTTTTTGAGCAGATAATTAATCTGTTTTAGTTCAGGATTCACCTACTTGGTTTAAAAATCTTATTTTTTGGTTAAATTCAACTGTTTTTGATTTCGAATTAAAATGTTTTTTGGTTAAGATTCATTACTTTAGTTGAAAATTCAATTTTTTAGAATTATCTAGTTATCAACTAACTTTTCTGTTGAGAATTATTTAGTTATCAATTAACTTTTTTGTTGAAAATGCATAATTCCGGGTTGAATATTCAAATATTTGGTTAACAATATTAAACTATTTATTAAAAATTTAACTATTTTGTAGAAAATTAACTATTTTATTGAAAAATCATATTTTTGGGTTCAAAAGTCAACTATTTTTGTAGATAATTTGTTTTTTTGTCATCAAGGTTCAACAATTTTGATGACATTTTTTCTTCATTGACTGAAAAATGTGTTTAGAAAAAAAATATGTAGTTAAAAGTGGAACTATTTTCTTACAAATTTATTTATTTTTTTGCTTGATAATTGAACTATTTTGTAAAAATTCCTTTTTTTTTGTTGAAAATTTATCTTTTCAATAGAAAATTCAGCTATTCCATGTTTGCTTAAAAATTTCTTTTCTTCAGTTAAAAACTTAATTATCTGGTTGAAATTTAAATTTTTTTGTTGAAAATTTATTGCTTTGGTTCAAAATTAAATATTCTATTTTTGGTTGCAAAATGGTCTTGTTTAGTTAAAAATTCATATATTTTGTTGTTTTTTTCGTCTTCTTTCTGGTAGAAGATTTTTAATTTTAGTTAAAAATTCATTTTTCGTTTAAAAATTTAACTATTCGTGTTTTTAGTAAAAAATTAATTTTTTAAAATGAAAATGAAACTATTCCATTTGTGCTTAAAAGTTTATCTTTTTTAGTTAAAACTTCTTTTTTTTGTCTAAAACTCGCAATTTTTAAGTTAAAAATTCAATTAATTTGGTAGGAAATACAACTTTTATTAAAAAATTAGTTTATTCAAATGAAGCTTTATTATTTTAGCTAAAGCTTCATTTCTTTGATAGAAAATTTAACTATTTTATTGAAAATTTCGCTTCTTTGTTGAAAATAATTTTATTTATTTGAAAATATAACTATTCCATTTTTGCTTGAAAATTTATCTTTTTTACTTGAAATTTAATGTGTTGATTTAAATATTTATTATTATTGTTGAAAATTAAAATTTTTTTAAAATCATATTTTCTGGTTAAAACTCAATCATTTCGTACAAAATTCGTTTTTTGGTTTAAAAATTTAACATTTTAAATGAATTTTTCTCTTTATGTACTAAAAAATATGTTTTGGTTTAAAATTGCATTCTTGTTGAAAATTCCTATTTTTGGTGTAAAAATTAATCTTTTTTGCTTCAGGATTTAACTCTTTGGTAGAAAATTTAACTATTTTATTAAAAATTTCGCTTCTTTGTTGAAAATAATTTTTTTTTTATTTGAAAATATAGCTATTACATTTTTGCTTGCAAATTTATCTTTTTTACTTGAAATTTAGTTTATTGATTTAAATATTTATTATTATTGTTGGAAATTGGAAAATTTTTAAATCATATTTTCTGGTTAAAATCTCAATCATTTTGTAGAAAATTTGTTTTTTTGGTTTGAAAATTTAACATTTTAAATGAGATTTTTTTCTTTATGTACTAGAAAATATTTTTTGGTTTAAAATTGCATTCTTGTTAAAAATTCCTATTTTTGATGTAAAAATTAATCTGTTTTGGTTCAGGATTCAACTCTTTGGTATAAAATTTAACTATTTTATTAAAAATTTTGTTAAATAATTTTTTTTTTATTTGAAAATATAGCTATTCCATTTTTGCTTGAAAATTGATCTTTTTTACTTGAAATTAAATGTATTGATTCAAATATTTATTATTATTGTTAGAAATCAAAATTTATTTAAATCATATTTTCTGGTTAAAAACTCATTTTGTAGAAAATTCGTTTTTTGGTTTGAAAATTTAACACTTTGAATGAGATTTTTTTTCTTTATGTACTAAAAAATATTTTTTGGTTTAAAATTGAATTCTTTTTGAAAATTTCTATTTTTTGTATGAATATTAATCTGTTTTGGTTCAGGATTCAACTCTTTGGTAGAAAATTTAACTATTTTATTAAAAATTTTGCTTCTTTGTTGAAAATATATATATATTTTTTTAAATATAACTATTCCATTTTTGCTTGAAAATTTATTTTTTTAACTTGAAATTTAATTTATTGATTTAAATATTTATTATTATCAGAAATTAAATTTTTTAAAATTATATTTTCTGGTTAAAAAATTATTTTGTAGAAAATTCGTTTTTTGGTTTAAAAATTTTAACATTTTGAATGAGATTTTTTTCTTTATGTACTAAAAAATATTTTTTGGTTTAAAATTGAATCCTTGTTGAAAATTCCTATTTTTGGTGTAAAAATTAATCTGTTTTGATTCAGAATTTAACTCTTTGGTAGAAAATTTAACTATTTTATTGAAAATTTTGCTTCTTGGTTAAAAATATTTTTTTTATTTGAAAATATAATTATTCCATTTTTGCTTTAAATTTATCTTTTTTACTTGAAATTTAATTTACTGATTTAAATAATTATTATTATTGTTGGAAATTAAATTTGTTTAAAATCATATTTTCTGGTTAAAAACTTAATCATGTTGTAGAAAATTCGTTTTTTGGTTTGAAAATTTAACATTTTGAAAAGATTTTTTTCTTTATGTACTAAAAAATATTTTTTTGTTTAAAATTGATTTCTTGATGAAAATTCCTATTTTTGGTGTGAAAATTAATCTGTTTTGGTTCAGGATTTAACTCTTTGGTAGAAAATTTAACTGTTTTATTGAAAATTTCGCTTCTTTGTTGAAAATAATTTTTTTAATTTGAAAATATATCTATTCCATTTTTGCTTGAAAATTTATCTTATTTACTTAAAATTAAATGTATTGTTTCAAATATTTATTATTATTGTTAGAAATCAAAATTTATTTAAATCATATTTTCTGGTTAAAAACTCATTTTGTAGAAAATTCGTTTTTTGGTTTGAAAATTTAACATTTTGAATGAGTTTTTTTTCGTCATATACTAAAAAATATTTTTTGGTTTAAAATTGAATTCTTGTTAAAAATTTCTATTTTTGGTGTGACAATTAATCTGTTTTGGTTCAGAATTCAACTCTTTGGTTAAAAATTTAATTATTTAATTCAAAATCCCTTTTTTTTGTTGAAGGTTAATTGTTTTAACTACAAATTTAATTTTTCTGTTTTCTGGTTCAAAATTTATCTTTAATAGAATTATTATTATAATTTAATTGATTTGATTATATAATAATAATTATAATTATTATTATTATAAAACTGTAGTGAAATACACATGCATTTTAATATAAAATCGTCTTCTTGGTTAAAAATTTAAATCTTTTGCAGAAAATTAATTTTTTTGATTGAAGATTTATCTCTTTGGTTAAAAATTCAACTATTTTGTTGAAAATGCACTTTTTTTTTGTTGAAAATTTACCAAAAAATTTAATTATTCCATTTTTGGTTTTAAACTTATCTTTTTTAGTTGTAAATTCACCTGTTTGGTAGAAAATTAACTTATTTTGTTAAAAATTTGTCTTTTTGGTACAAAATTAATTTTTTTACGTAATTTGTGGATGACTATTCATAAAATTCGAGACTAAATGACACTAATAGTCTTTGAAACAAATTAAAAAAAGAAAAAATTTGTTTGCATTAACATTATTGAACTCCTAGGTGTAAGGTTGTTTTTATACCTGAAAGAAAAATTTATTTATCATAAATCAATTTAATTATTCGTCGATTATTCAAATTTAAATCAAAGAAAGTGTCTGGAAATTATACTTGAAAAAAACATTAATAATCTACTTAACTCTTTATTGAAAAAAATCACAATGATGTAACGCAATAACATTAAAGAAAAAAAAATTCTATAATCGACACCTTTTGTACTGCCGACCTCACAATTTGTATCATTTAGACGGAGGGAAAAATCTATTGTGCACATTAATTAAAAATTGGACTTTTTTGTGAACGCAAAAGTAACCAAACTTTATCGATGTAATAAAAAATACGTAGGCTACACTTTTTAGTCTTGTATGATTTGGCAGATTCAACACTCACAGTTTTGTCCTTTTTCCATAAAATTTATATAAAAAATAATCTACAATCACCACCATATGGAAATATATAACTATTTAGTCTAAGTTTCCGATACACTGTACAAAAAGTCGTTACAACTGGAATCTGAAAATTTTTCGTGTGCGAACGAATAAATTAGAACAATTGATTTGCTAAAATAATTTAACAGAGTCGTAAAACAGAAGGCAGAGAAACAATACAAATATCAAATCGATTCAGCTATTATTTTCTGTGCCCAAAAAAAGCACTAGCCTTCAATTAAATATTATTTTAGCAGTGTTTTTTGTTCCACTGTATAAGCGTAAGAAAATTACGTTTTAAAAATTAAGTAACATTACAAACAATAAGAGACGGTTAGGTACTAATTAGCAAAAGTGATGTCAATACAAATCCAAGTTCGTGATGAAATTTGCAAATTATTCAGGGTGGCCGTTTTAATCAAGGAAAAATATTCCCGGTTATAAAAACTGAACCGCTAATTAATTTCTATTTAATTATTATTTTATTATATATAATTATTTATTGTGTATAATTATTTATCATTTGTTATTATTACACTTTCAGTTAAACAATTTAAAATTAGATGCCATTGAATGGGAAAATTTTTAACTTCTATAAATTGTATAGTTCAACGATTTAAAAAAATATAAATCCAAGCTAAAATTTTTCGTACTCTAAATTGAACATTGAATAAAACATTGTAAATTTTCAAAAATATATCATTTTATACAATTTTAGGTTAAAAACATTAAAAATTGAACGATTAGGAATTTTTTTCTAAAATGAACTCTTTTTAAATTAGAACTTAAATTATTTTAATTTCAGGCCGTTACAAATTAATAATCGTTCAACTGTTAATTATAAATCAAAATTAAAAAAAAAAAATTATCTTAAAATAATTTTTTTCAAAATAAAAAAATAATTTAAAATTTTCCCAGAAATCTCTAGAAATGTTTGATTATTATCTTGGAACCTTTTAAATTCTTAAAAAATGTACATTTATTTTAAATTTTTTGGGATCGTTTCTAATTTTAAATTATTTTAAAAATATTTTTAACATGATTCAAATTTTTTTTTTCCTGCAAAAATGAAAAAAATATGCTTTAAAATCTTGCAGATTCTTTAACAATTACGGCAATATTTTTAAATATTCTCTTGAAAATAATTTTATCAAAATAAAAAATTATTTAAAGTTTTCTCAGGAATCTTAAAAGTTTTTTCTTATTATCCTTTAAAAATCTGCATTTTGTTTGAAAATTTTTTTAAAAATTTCAAGTTTTAAATTAATTTGATTCTTTCGAAATTTCTAAGCATTTTCTTTAAATTCATAATTGTTCAATTATTATTTATACATAAAAATTCAACAATTTCACTTAAAAAATAAAAATGTAATGTTCAGAGTTTGAATTTAGATCTCTGAAATTGTACAATTTACGATTAACGATTCAAGGCTTTTATTTCAAATTATTCAGTTTTGAATATTTGATTTATAGTTTTTGATTTTAATAAACAGTCAAATATTGATAAATATTAAAAAAATATTCTTTTATTTAAATTAAATTTTTGATAATTAAATGGGTTAAAAATTTGATATTTCAAACTAAAACAATATTCGAATATGATTATTAATTTAATAAAAGTGTTTAATTATGAGTCTATTAATTTATATTTGAACGTTTTTTCAAAAACTCTAAATTAAAGAATGAAGTTAAATTATTTAAATTGTAGGTCCCTACAACTGAATAATTGTTTAATTGTTAATTAAAGGTCAACATTTTTTGAACAATATATAAAAATATTTTCTTAAAATAATTTTTTCAAAATAAAAAATAATTTTTTATTTTTCTAGGAAAGTTAAGAATATATTTTTTTTTGTTTTGGAACCTGTCAAAAGATCAACTAAATTTTTTATTCAATTTTAATTTTTTTTGAATTTAATTTTAAATTTCTTGAAATCTTTTCTAATTTTAAATTATTTCTAAAATTTTTTCAAAACTTCTAAACACTTTTTACATGATTAAAAAATTTTTAAATCCTGCTAAATTAAACAAATTTCTTTAAAATCTTTCAGATTCTTTTTTTGACTATTTACATCTTTTAAATATTATTTTTAAATTAATTTTTTTAAATGAAAAATCATTTTCAATTTTTCTAGGAATCTTAATAAAATTTTCTTCTTCTTTCAAAAACTTTCAAAAGTCTTAAATAGGTTGTACATACTTTGCTCGTAATTAATTTTTCAAAATAAAAAATAATAAAAAATTTTCCTAGGAATCTTAAGAACATTTTGTTTATCTTGAAACCTTTCAAAAGTTAAAAATCCTTAAGAAGCCTTAAAATTTGCGTTTTAAGGTTGAAAAATCTAAATTCTTCTCAACAAATTTTTGGAAACATTTTTAATTTCAAATTATTTTTGAATTTATTAAAAATTTTAAATACTTTTAACATAAATCGAATTTTTTCTAAAGTTTTTTTTAAAATCCTTTATAATAAAAAAAAATTGCTTTGAAATATTGCAGATTCTTTTTTGACTATTTAAAATTTTTTTTAAATATTCTTTTAAATTAATTAATTTACATTTACAGTTGATCAGATGGTCACCATAAAACGATTTTACCCCAAATTGTCCGTTTCAAACACTTTTAATTTTTAATTATTTAAGTCATTAAAAGTGCATTTAAAAATGTTTTTAATTGAAAATTTACGCTGGTAAATGATAAAGAAAAATAAAAAGTTTTTGATTTAAAATATTTAAGAATTACGTGTTGTAAACTGAATGTTGTAAAGTCCCGGTCAAAAAATAAATCCAGTCATTTTTTGTTACAAATTAATAATTGTTTAATTAAGTCAATATTTTAATAGGATTATTAATTCAATAAAAGTGTTTATTTATAAATCTATTAATTTGAAATTAACTAAAAATATGTAGTTTATGAATTTTCAATCAGCCGTTTTTTTAACATTAAATTCTGTAAATTGTTCAATTTTGAAAAAATCTAGAATTGCCTTGTGAAATCAATTATTATTCGATTTTGGAAATCATTAATTAATTTATATTTTCATTTTATCAACTTAAAAAGTTTTTTATCAATAATTTTCAGTTTCAAACGCTTTTAATTTTTAGTTGTTTAAGTCTTCAAAAATGCATTTCAAGTTTCTTTCAGTTGAGAATTTCCGCTTAAAAATGAACAAAAATAGAAAATTTTTAAAGTGAAGATTTTTTTTTTTAAAAATTAGTAGATTTCCGATAAAAAAATAAATTGCCTCTCATTTCCCGATTTAGCGGCCACCCTAAATATTACAAAAACTGCTCAATACGTAATCCTTGTTTTTTAGTCGACGATATTATTCCGTGAAAAATTAATAAATAATCTCAAGATACATTTAAAAACATTTTAAAAAATAATGCCGGTAAAATTGTATACGTGTATAAAAAAAGGAAACTAAAATGTGATCTCCTTATTCAAACATCATTCAGTTACTGTTTCTAGACTAGTATTGTGGATATTTACATGTCCTATGATTCGTTGGCGAAAACGCCACTCTATTTCTCACTTATGTTGCTCTGGACGTATTAAATTAAAAATAAATATGCAATTCGCTACCAGACAGCAGTTCAAATGAACTTGCTGTCTTAAACGTGAATTATAAGTATGTACACAATGAATGACTGTAAAAAGTAACTTACACTACGTCTCCTTTGTCATAAATACAAGTTCACAATTATTCTCATACGATTCACAATTCATAATTTTCAATACTGATTTCAATTTTCACTTAACTGCCTTTACAATCACTTTGATAATGATTCTCTTACATCGTTAAATAAATTATCACGGACGATTATGCAATTGTGGAGTCAAAAAATTCAGAGAAAATGGTAGTAGAAAAGGTCGACAGAATTACCCGTAAAGCCGCCTCATAAATTATCATTATTTACTGTTAAAAACCACATTACCCATTTTTATCCGAACTTATGCAGAGAAAATTATTTACGTATTTAACATTTACACAGCACACGATTCTTGAAAAAGTCTGACAGAATCAGACACATCGGAAACTACAATCTACACTAAAACAATATTACAATGTCTGAAACTATCAGAATTTTCTTAGTATATGAATGGGACTTTGGCTCTGAATATAAAGCCGTACGAAACTTCACTCATTTCATCTGCTTTCAATATTTTCTCATAGTCTTCGCAAATTGGTGAATTAATTTAAATTACTTTCATTTTGTTGATTATTTGAACATCAGCTGTCCGGAACCTGTAACAATCATATAATTTTGTAAATAATTAATTATATTGGCTTATTGGGAAGTTTCAATTTGATGTCCGCTAAATTATATTTATGGCTATAAATAATATTTATAACCATAAATAATATTTGTCAGACATCCATGGTTCTTTCTTTCGACAGCGCAAGCACTAGGGATACCGGAATCGATTCCGATTCTTCGAAGGAATCGATTCCTAGCGCTCGAGAATCGATTCTGACTGGCG
>JAUELO010000274.1:629507-644268 GCA_032357855.1 Amphibolips quercusostensackenii | reverse complement strand
GAACGCCTCTTTATAAAAATTAACTGCGTAATTGCGGTAAAAGTGGGGGCCCCTTCAGAGTCAAAAGAAACGGTCGGGAACGTTTCAAGGACGCAAACACAAACGGAAGGCTACTGTATTTTGTTGAAAATCGCTCTTTGTTAGTTGAAAATTCAACTATTTGGTAGAAAAATAAACTGTTTGGTTGAAAATTTATTTATTTGGTTGACAATTCGTCTTTTTTGGTAGAAAATCGATTTTTTCATTAAAAATTGAACTGTACGGTTCAAAATAAATGTGTTTTAGCTTGAAAATACAAGAATTTTGTTAAAAACTCTAATGTTTTGCGGAAAATTTATGTAATTTAATGACAAATAGTGTCAATAGTGTGGTGAATTCGAGGCTTGCTCTGATTGAGAAATAGAACTTTGCGTTCCGCCTGCACTGCGAAAATAATTTACCTTTGTTGGGCATCTCTTCAGTTGAGAGGGGAGTGAAAGTAATTCCTCTGGTTCCACCACTGCGAGCAATGCAATTATCCTCTCCAAAAACATCGTAAGTTAGAGGACTTATGAAGAGTGCAGGCTCAGGGGAAGGAATCGCTGTATAGTGCAGAACACAGGGTACTTTCCAGTCGAGATTAAACCAGACAGCTTCCTGAGCAGACACAGCTGATATGCTGCAAAATTTATTTATTGCACTTGTCACTCTCACTGTTCACAAAAGAATAATTTGCACTAGCAAATTGGTAAAATTGATCAAATTGAATAAATTTTCATTTGAAAACTTCACAATTGAACTACTAGAATAAATATTCACAACTGCAGAATTTTCCAATATACACATTAAATATTGAAAAGTCTTTAACAGCAAATATTCAAAATGGATGAATTTTTTATTGTAAACCTTCAAAACTAAGATATAACAAAAAAAACCTTTAAAATATGAATCTCGAAAACTGAATAATTCGAAATTCTATATTTTCGAAATTCAAAAAAAATTTAAGGATTTCCATTTATAAATGTTTGAAATTGAAGAATTTTCAACTGCAAATAATTAAAATTGAAGAATTTTTATTTTGAAATATTCAAAATTGTAGAACATAAAATTGTAAATCTATTAAAAATAAGAGTTTTTAATTTTGAAAATTTTTGATTAAAAACTATGCAAGTTTGAAGTTTTGCAATGGAAAATTCCACAATTTCAATTATTCACATTTAAAATTTTATCAATTTGAAAGATTTAAAATTGAAAACTCTTGACTTTTGATCTTCAAAATCATTAAAATAATCCAATAAATCAAAATTTCAGAATTTTAATGTATGAATGTTTAAAATTAAAGAATTTTAAACTCAAAATCGTAAGAGTTCAAGTAATTTTAATTGTAACTCTTCCAAATCGTAGAACATTGAATTTTAAATTTTCAAAATTGAAGAATTTTTAATTTTGAAAATTTAAGTTTAAATTTTTGCAAGTTTTAGGTTGTACAATTACCAATTCTTTAATTTTATTACTTCACATTTTAAATTTCTTCCATATAGAAAATTTGGAATTAAAAACTTGACTTTTGATTTCCAAAAACATCAAAATTACAAAATTTAGTAATTTATATTCATATCTCTTTAAAATTAAGAAGTTTTCAATTGTAAATCTCGATAATTGTAGAACTTCGAATTATAAATCTTTGAAATCAAAGAATTTTAAATTGCAAATCGTTAAAATTAAAGAATTTTCAATTTGAAATATTCAAAATTGTAGAACTTTAAATTGTAAATCTATTAAAAATAAGAAAATATAATAAACAAAATAAGTTTTTAATTTAAAAAATTTTCAATTAAAAATTATGCAACTTTGAAGTTTTACAATGAAAAATTCTGTAATTTCAATTATTCACATTTGAAATTTTATCAATTTAAAAGATTTAAAATTAAAAATTCTTGACTTTTGATCTTCAAAATCATTAAAATAATCCAAACAATCCAAATTTCAGAATTTCATTTATGAATCTTTAAAATTGAAGAACTTTAAACTGCAAATCGTAAAAATTCAAGAATTTTCAATTGTAACTCTTCCAAACCAATTCTGTAATTTTAATACTTTACATTTGAAATTTCTTTAATTTTGAAAATTTTGAAAATTTGATTTTAAAAAACATCAAAATTACAAAATTTAAGAATTTATAATCATACCTCTTCAAAATTAAGAAGTTTTCAATTGTAAATCTTGAAAATTTTAGAACTTTCAATTGTTAATCTTTATAATTGAATAATTTTTTATTGTAAATTTTCAAAATTAAACTGTTCCAAAAAAATGTTCCTAATCACATACTTTAAAAATATAAATCTTTAAAACTGAATAATTTTTGATTCTATATTTTTAAACTACAAGGATTTTCAATCATAATTCTTAAAAAAATCAGATTATTAAATTATATATCTTTAAAATTGAAGACTTTTTAATCTTGACAATTTAAAATTTCTGAAATTTTTTTATTCAATCACGAAATTTCTTTAATTCTGAAGATTTAGAATTAAAAAGTTTACTTTTGTTTTCCAAAATTATCCGAATTTAAGCATTTTTATTTAAACATTCTTAAAATTAAGGAGTTTTTGATATTAAAAATTTACCATGAAAAATCATGCAAGCTTTAAGCTAGAGATTAAAAAAGCTTAAATTTTTACGATTTACATTAGAATTCTTTTCAATTGTAAAGATTTAAAATTGAAAACTTGTCTTTGATCCTCAAAATCATCAAAATTTAAGAATTTTTATTCATACATTTTTAAAACCGAAGAATTTTAATTTTTAAATCTACTACACCATTTTAAATTATACAAATTCAAAATTCAACAATATGGTATTAAATTCAACAATATGGTAGAAAAATCAAACTATACGGTACAAAATTAAACTGTTTCATAAAAAATTAGTTTTCTTGTTGAAAATTAATTCTCCTAAATTAAAATTTATTGACTACTTTTTTTGTTCAAAACTGGTCTTTTTTAGTTTCAAAATTCGACTATTGAGTTTGAAAAATTTAGAAAAGAAAAAAAAATACACACTGAAAATTTAATTAGAATAATTTTGCCTAACATCACATCCATTGTTCAAACTATTTAATTCAAAAAAATTGTAATTTAATGAAAATTCGTCTTTTTTGGTATAAAGTTAATTTTCTTGTTTGAAAATTGAACTATTTGGTTAAAAAATATGTATTTTGTTGAGAATTCATCTTTTTTGGTAGAAAATCAATCTTCTGTGTTGCAAATTCATCTTTTTGGTTGAAAAATTTATAATTTTAGATAAAAATTCGCGTTTATTTGTTCGTTAAATTTTTTTCACTGAAAATTAAACTATTTTATTGAAAATTTAACTGATTACTCTAATTATAACTTTTTTGTTGGAAATTCATATTCTCGGGTTGAAAATTCAATTATTTTCTAGAAAAATCGTCTTTTAGGCTCGAAAACTAAAAAAATTGGTAGAAAATTCAACTATATGGTACAAAATTAAACTGTTTTTATGAAAAATTCGTGTTCTTATTGAAAATTAATTCTTCTAAATTATAATATAATGAATCCTTTTTGGGCTCATAATTAATTTCTCTAGTTTAATTATACGAATATTAAGTTCAAAAAAAAATTTAGAAACGAAAAAATATAAAATAAAAATGGATTAAAAAATTTTTGTACTAAAATCACATCCATTGTTTAAACTATTTAGTTGAAAATTAATGCACTTTACTGAAAATTCATCTTTTTTAATATAAAGTTAATTTTCTTGCTTAAAAATTAAACTATTTGCTTAGAAAATAAGTTTTTCTGTTGAGAATTCATCTTTTTTTGGTAGAAAATGAATCTTCTGTGTTAAAAATTCATCTTTTTGGTTAAAAGATTTATAATTTTAGATGAAAATTCGCGTTCTTTTTTTGGTTAAATTTTTTTAACTGAAAATTTAGCCATTTTACTGGAAATTCAACTGAATAGTTGAATATTATTTTTTTCCTTAAAAATTCATATTCTCGGGTTGGAAATTCAACATTTTTGTAAAAAATTCGTCTTTTGGCTTAAAAATTAAAAAATTTGGTAGAAAATTCAACTATTTCGTATAAAATTCGTTTCTTAAATTGACAATTAATTATCTTTAATAAGAATTTAACTACTCCATTTTGACTTCAAAATCAACATTTTTATTTTAAAAATTCGACTATTTAGTTCAAAAATTTTAGAAACGGAAAAAAATATAAAGTAAAAATTAACCCCCAAAAAATTTAGACTAACGCCACATCTATTGTTCGAAACATTTCGTTGAAAATTTATCTAATTTTTTGAAAATCCGTCTTTTGGGTAGAAAATTAATAACATTGGTTAAAAATTCAATTATTTGGTTACAAATTTCGTGTATTTTGTTGAAAATTCGTGTTTTCTGATAAAAAATTAATCTTCTTAGTTTGAAATTCAACTATTTGGTTAAAAAGATATGTATTTTGTTAAGAATTTATCTTTTTTTGGAAGAAAATTAATCTTCTATTTTAGAAATTAATTTTTTGTGTTGAAAATGTAACTGCGTGTTAAAAAATTTAACTTTTTTGTAGAAAGCTCTTTTTTTGGCTTGTAAATTCGTCTTTCTGATTTGAAAATTCATTGATTTTGGTAGAAATTTCATCCTTTTTAGTTAGAAATGCAACTGTTAGGTTGACAATTAATCTGTTGTCAAATAAATTATAAGTAATTAAAAATATGAAAAAACTTAATTATATTCAGTAACTTTGAAAGAAGCATAGAAAAATTTAAGGAAATTCAAAAGAATTTGATGAAATGCCTACGAATTAAAGGTGAGGTTAAAATACATCCAGATCAATGAAATAAAATTTTTAAAATTCAAAAAAATTCATTGAATAGAGTAAATTTAGAATTCAAGTGAATTAAAAATTTAGGGAAAATTCCAAAAGATAATTTTAAATATCTCAAAGTCTGTGAAAACCTACTCATTTTTAAACAAAAAACTGACTAATGACTGCAAAAGAATTCAAATGAATTAAAAATAAATCATAAAATGGAATTTTTTAAATTTATTTTAGTAAAATTTAAGTCAATTTAGAAGGATTTAAAGTAAATGAAAAGAATTCGATAAAACTCATAAAAAAACTAAATAAAAAAAAATCAAGTGAATTCAAATTAATTTAAAAATATGTAGAAATTTATTAAATTGAGTAAGTTTGAAATAAGCTCAGAAAAATTAAAGAGAATTTAAAAGAATTTGATGAAATGCCTAATTAGGTTTTAAAAACTTCAAGATGAATTGAACAAAATTTTTTTAAAATCCATTGAATTAAATAGAATGGAGTCGATTTAGAAGAATTTGAGTAAATTAAAAAAATTCAAGAGAATTCCAACGAATTTCAAAGAATTATGGGTGAATAAAAAAAATTCAAATCTCTTCAAATCTTCAAGACCAACTAATTTCTAACCAAAGAAGTGACAAATGATTACAAAACAATTCAAGTTGAATTCAAAAGAATTCAAATAAATTGGAAAAATTGAAAAAATGAAAATATTCCATTAATTACAATAAATTTAAGTGAATTTAAGAAGAATTCAATAGAATTTAAAAATAATTCAGGATAATTTAATAAGAATTCAGAGA
The DNA here is from genome assembly GCA_032357855.1 of Amphibolips quercusostensackenii. NCBI lineage: Eukaryota > Metazoa > Arthropoda > Insecta > Hymenoptera > Cynipidae > Amphibolips > Amphibolips quercusostensackenii. The sequence continues at coordinate 638,643 of JAUELO010000274.1, read as the reverse complement.
TTCCAAATTTTATAAAATTCTGTAAAATCATTCAACATCTTTCGAAACTCTAGAAAATTCTCCATCCTAAAATATTTGAAACGCTTTGAAATCCCTTCAAATTAATGAAGTTATTGAAAAATTCCTTGGAATCTTTTAAAACTCCCTGAAATATTTCAAATTAAAAGTTCTTGAAAATGCCTCAGAAGTTTTATAAATACTTTAAAATCTTAAAAATCCTTTCGAATGATTGAAATCTATTAAAAATTTATTGGAATCTTTAAAAATATCCTGAAATATTTCAAAATCATTTGTGTGTGATTGATCTATGAGTTGATTTAAACAAATCCTTAATTAATTAAATTAAAATAAATTAATTTTTAAAACATTAATGCGTAAACTTAATATAGTCAATATATAAAAGTCAATTTAAACTGTCTCGCATTCTCAACTTTTCAAATAAAAATATTGCATTTTCAATAGGCTAGATGATTTTGAACCAAACAGTTCAATTTGCATCCGAAAAGATTAATGTCTACCAAAGAAAAAGAATTTCCAACTAAGAACGATACATTTTCAACTAAATAATTAAATTTTCAATAAACAGATCAGTTTTCAACCAAAAATGAAATAGTTGAATTTTCAGATAAAAAATTAATCTTCCGCCACTAAAACAACAAATTTTCAACCAATTTGATGAATTTTCAACTAAAGTGATGAATCTTGATCTCGAATACTTGAATTTTCAACCAAAAAGATGAATTTTCAAACAGAAAGAATAATTTTGTATTAAAAAAAAAAGATTTTTCAACCAAATACATACATCTTCAACAAAATATTTGAATTTTCATTTAAAAGACATAAATTTTCAACCAAATAGTTAAATTTCATACAAAAAAAATATCAATTTTCAACTAAAATGATAAATCTTCAACAGGAATAGTTGAATTTTCAACAAGAAGATTAATTTTCATCAAAGAAAATTCATTTCTACCAAAAAGACGAATTTTCAACTAAAAAAGATAATTGTTTGATAAAAAATTTAATAGTTCAAGTTTTAGTTTAAAAAAATTAATGATCAACCAAAGAGATACATTTTTACTGAAATTATGGAAAATTCATTGTTAGTTAAAAAAAAATTAATTTTCCACTAAGCTTATAAATTTTTCAACTAAAATGAGGAAATGTCAACTGGAATATTTGAATTTTCAATCAAGCTGAATTTTTAAACAAAAAGATTAATTTTGTACCAAAAAAAGACGATTTAAAAAAAATACGCGAATTCTCAACCAAATAGTTGTATTTTCAACTAAAAAAGACCAATCTCCAACTAAATAGTCAAATTTTTAATAAAAAGATCAGTTTTCAGGCAGGAATGGAATAGTTAAATTTTTTGTTTAAAAAATTAATTTTCCACAAAAAAAATTTGTAACCAAAGGGATGAATTTTCAATTACTAAAGTGATGAATCTTGAACTGGAACACTTGAACTTTAAACCAGAAAGATGAATTTTCAAACAAAAATATTCATTTTATACAAAAAAGGACGATTTTTTAACCAAATAGTTAAATTTCAAACAAAAAAATATGAATTTTTAGCTGAAATAATGAATTTTTAACTGAAATAGTTGAATTCTTAATCAAAAAAATGTTCAACCAAGATGATTATTCCTACCAAAAAGACGAATTTTCAACTAAAAAAGATAGTTTTTCAACCAAATTTTAATAGTTGTTTTTTTAGTTGAGAAAATTAATATTCAACCAAAGTTATAAATTTTTACTAAAATAATGGAAAATTCAAGGGGAACAGTTAAATTTTCAGTTTCAAAAAATTAATTTTCAAACAAAAAAAAATTAAATTTTCAACAAAATAGTTCAAGTTTCAACTAGAATAGTTAACTTTTCAATAAAAAATTTTCATTTTGAGTAAAAGAAAAAACGAATTATCCACAAAATAACTCATTTTTCAACCAAAGAGATGAATTTTCAATTATTAAAGTGATGATTCTTCAACAAAAAAATTACTTTTTAACAAAAGAGTTCAACTTTCAACCAAGTAATTAAAATATCATTCCAAAAAGATGAATTCTGAAAGAAAAATGTAGTAATTAATATTTCAACCAAGAAAGATTTGAATTGTTAATAAAAAATAATTGAATTCATCCAAAAAACAAATTTTCAACAAAATAGGTACATTTTCAATCAAGAAAAATAAATTTTTACCGAAAAATGTAATTGTTGATATTTAAACTAAGAAACTTATTTCAAATCAAAAAGATTTAACTTCATTTAAAAAAAGACGAATTTTTAACAAATAAGTTAAATCCACAACCAAAAAAAATTAATTTCCAACCAAACAATTACATTTTTAATTTAAAAAAATTACACTTTCACAAAAAGAAACGAATTGTCTACCAGATAGTTTCTACCAATATGATTATTTTTTTAACAAAAAAAACTAATTTGCAACGAAATAGTTTCATTTTCAACCAAAAAGATTAATTTTCATCTGAAATGATGAGTTTTCAAATAAGAAAGATTTTTTAGTCAGGGGAGAGAAAAAAATTGCAAACAAACTGATGGATTTTCAACAAAATACATGAATTTTCAACCAGATACTTGAATTTTGAACTAAAAACGATCAATTTTCAACCAAAAATAGAACAGTTAAATTTTCAATTAAAACAAAATAGTTAAATACAGTAATATAAAGCTAGTTTTGCAAAGGAATAATAAGTGTTCCCTTACCAAATGTCATTCAAGATAGGATACTTTATTTATTAATAAATTTGTCAGGATTTCTGAAAATATCACTAGATTTTATATAATTTCACAGTATTTAATCATATTTTTGTGGATTTAAAGAATTTGAAATTATTCTTTAGAATTCACACTGTATTCTTTCCAATAATTCAGCTAGAATTCTATTAAATTTTTTGGAATTCTAAAAAAAATTGTAATTTATTTGAATTCTTCTAAGTGTACTCAATTTTACTTAATTCAATGGATTTTTTTAAAATTTTTTATTACACTGATCCTGTGGATACCTACCGAAATAGAAAAAAAAAATTCCCTTACCGGATGTCATTGAAAATAGGATACTTTATTTACTAATAAATTTGTCAGGATTTCAGAAAATATCACCAGATTTCATAGAATTGCACAGGATTTAATGATATTTGTATGGGTTTGAAGAGATCTGAAGTTTTTTTTTTTTTTAATTCACCCTGAATTCTTATTAATAATTTATTAAAAATTCTTTGAAATTCTTTAACATCTTTTTAATTTACTTGAATTCTTCTAAATGCGCTCATTTCTACTTTATTCAACGAATTTTTTTAAATTTTCAAAGTTTTTATTTAACTGATCCTGTGGATACCTTGTCAGGATTTTAGAAAAGATCACCAGATTTCATCAAATTTTACGGGATTTAATAATATTTTTGTGGATTTAAAGAGAATTAAAATTATTTTTTCGAATTCACCCTGAATACTTATTAATAATTTAGCATTAATTTTTTTAAATTCTTTGAAAAACTTTTTAATTTTTTTAATTCACTTAATTTCTTATAAATGTATTAATTTCTACTTAATTCAATAGATTTTTTTTTAATTTTTAAAAGGTTCTATTTAACTCATCCTGTGGATAGCTACCGAAATAAAAAAAGAGTTCCCTTACCAGAAGTCATTGAAAATAGGGTCTTTTATTTATTTATTTTATTTATTATTCATTTTAAGAATTTTTTATTTTATTTATTAATAAATTTGTCAGGATTTTATGAAACATCACCAGATTTCATCAAATTTCACGGGATTTAATAATATTTTTGTGGATTCAAAGAAATTTGAAATTATTTTTTTTTATTTCACCCTAAATTCTCATTATTAATTTAGCATGAATTTTTTAATTGTTCGAAATTCTTCTTAATTTTTTTAATTCACTTAATTTCTTCTAAATGTATTATTTTCTACTTAATTCAATGGATTTTTTTTTCGAATTTTTAAAAATTTTTATTTCATTGATCCTGTGGATACCTACCGAAATAGAAAAAGAGTTCCCTTGCCAGATTTCATTGAAAATAGGGTACTTTAGGGACCTGAACCGAAACAGAAAAAGAGTTCCTTTACCAGATGTCATTAAAAATAGGGTACCTCAGAAACTTTACCTCAACCGAAATAGAAAAAGAGTTCCCTTGCCAGATGTCATTGAAATAGAGTACTTTATTTATTAATAAATTTGTCAGGATTTCAGGAAATGTCACCAGATTTCATAGAATTTCATGAGATTTTATCATATTTTTGTGGATTTAAGGATATTTGAAATTATTTTTTAGAATTCATCCTAAATTCTCTTGAATTTCTTTAATTCACTTAAATTCTTCTGAACGTACATAATTTTATATAATTTAATGCATTTTTTAAATTTTTGAAGTTTTTATTTAATTGATTCTGTAGATATCTACCGAAATATAAAAAAATTTCTCTTACCAGGAAAAATTGAAAATAGGATACTTGATTTATTTTATTTACTTATTGATAATTTAAAAAAAAATTTATTTTATTTATTTATTGATAAATTTGTCAGGATTTTATCAAATATCACCAGATTTCATAGAATTTCAAAGGGATTTAATAATATTTTTGTGGATTTAGAGAGATTTTGAATTGTTTTTTAGAATTCACTCTGAATTCTTATGATTATTTTAGTATGAATTCGTTTGAATTTTTTTCATTCACTTAATTTCTCCTAAAGATACTCAATTTTGCTTAATTCAAAGGATTTTTTTCTTAATTTTTTAAGTTTTGATTTAACTGATCCTGTGGATACCTACCGAAATAGAAAAAGAGTTCCCTTACCAAAAAAGTCATTGAAAATAGGGTACTTTAGGGAACTTAACGAAACGGAAAAAGAGTTCTCTTACCAGATGTCATTGAAAATAAAATATTTTATTTATTAATAAATTTGTCAGGATTTTAGTAAATATCACCACATTTCATATAATTTCACGGCATTTTATCATAGTTAGGTGGATTTGTGGAGATTTGAAATTATTTTTTAGAATTCACCGTGAATTCTTGTTATTAATTTATCATGAATTCTTTAAAATTATTTGGAATTCTTTGCAATTTTTTTAATTCACTTGAATTCTTTTCCATGTACTTAATTCTACATAATTTAATAGATTTTTTAAAATTCACCATCAATTCTTATTAATAATTTAGCCTGAATTCTTTTAAATTCTTTGGGATTCTTTTGAATTTTTTTAATTCAATTAATTTTTGTAAATATATTAATTTCTACTTAACTCAACAGACTTTTTTGAATTTTAAAAGGTTTTTATTCAATGAATCCTGTGGATACCTACCGAAATAAGAAAAGAGTTCTCCTCCTAGAAATAATTGAAAATAGAGTACTTTTGGGGCCATAAGAAGAGTTCTCTCACCAGATGTAATTGAAAATAGGGTACTTTAGGGATCTTAACCAAAACAGAAAAAGAGTTCCCTTACCAGATGTCATTGAAAATAGGATACTTTATTATTAATAAATTTGTCAGGATTTCAGGGCATATCACCAGATTTCATAGGATTTCACGGGATTTAATAATATTTTTATGGGTTTAAAGAGATTCGGGATTATTTTTTAGAATCCGCCATCAATTCTTATTATTAATTTATAAGAAATTCTTTTAAATTCTTTAGGATTTCTTTTAATTTTTTTAATTCACTTAATTTCTTCTAAATGTATTCATTTCTACTCAATTTAATAGATTTTTTTGAATTTTTTAAAGTTTTAATTCAATCGATCCTGTGGATACCTACCGAAATAGAAAAAGAGATCCCTTACTAATTTATCCTTAATTCATTTAAATTCTTTGGAATTCTTTAAAATTTTGTTAATTCACTTGAATTCTTTTAAATGCACTCAATTCTACTATTTTTTCGAATTTTTAAAGTTTTTATTTAATTGATACTGTGGATACCTACCGAAATAGAAAAAAAGTTCCCTTACCAGAAATCACTAAAAATAGGGTATATTTGGTACCTTAACCGAAACAGAAAAAGAGTTCCCTTACCAGATGTTATTGAAAATAGGATACTTTATTATTAATAAATTTTTCAGTATTTAAGTAAATAACACCAGATTTCATAGAATTTTATAGAACTTCATGGGATTTTATAATTAAAACCTTTGTAAAAATTTATTAATTGGAAAAATTCCTCGCAAATTTTTCAAAGAAACATGATAAAGGTTTCAATTTCAAGTCACCCTAAATTATTATGATTAATTTATCATAAATTCTTCTAAATTCTTTGGAATTCTTTGGAATTTTTCAATTCACTTAAATTCTTTTTAATGTACTCAATTCTACGTAATTTAATGGATTTTTTTTTTTAGTTTTTATGTAATTGACCCTGTGGATACCTTCCGAAATAGAAAACGAGTTCCCCAATTAATGTAACCTAAATTCATTTAAATTATTTGGAGTTCCTTAAAATTTTGTTCAATCACTTAAATTCTTCTAAATGTACTCAATTGCACATAATTTAATGGATTTTTTAAATTTTAAAGTTTTTATTTAATTAACCATGTGGATACCTACCGTAATAGAAAAAGAGTTCCCTTATCAATTTACCCTGAATTCATTTAAATTCTTTGGAATTCTTTAAAAATTCTTTAATTCACTTGAATTCTTCTAAATGTACTCAATTCTACTTAATTCAACAGAATTTTTTTGAATTTTAAAAGTTTTTCTTATTTGATTCTGTCAAAACCTGCCGAAATAGTCAAGATTTCAAAAAATATCACCAGATTTCATATAATTGCACGGGATTTAATAATATTTTTGTGGATTTGAAGAGATTTTACATTATTTTTTTTTGTATTCACTCTGAATTCTTATGATTAATTTAGCATGAAATCATTTATATTCTTTTAAATTGTTTTGGGTTTTTTTCATTCACTTAATTTCTTCTAAATGTACCCATTCCTACTTAATTTAATAGATTTTTTTTTAATCTTTAAAAGTTTTTATTCAATTGATCCTGTTAATACCTATCGAAATAGAAACAGTTCCCTTGCCAGATGTCATTAAAAATGGAGTACTTTATTTATTGATAAATTTGTCCGGATTTCAGGAAATGTCACCAGATTTCATAGAATTTCATGGGATTTTATAATATTTTTGTGGATTCAAGGAGATTTGAAATTATTTTTTAAAATTCACTCTGAATTCTCATTATTAATTCATCATTAATTCTTTGGAATTCTTTTAAATTCTTTAAAATTTTTTTAATTCACTTAATTTCTTCTAAATGTACCTATTCTTACTTAATTTAATGAATTTTTTGAAATTTTTAAATTTTTTATTTAGTTGATCCTGTGGATACCTACCAAAGAAATCACTGAAAGTAGGGTATATTAGGTACCTTAACCGAAATAGAAAAAGAGTTCCCTTACCAGATGTCATTGAAAATAGGATACTTTATTATTAATAAATTTGTCAGGATTTCAGGATATATCACCATATTTCATAAAATTTCACGGGATTTAATAATATTTTTCTGGATTTAAAGAGATTTTAAATTATTTTTTGGAATTCACCCTGAATTCTCATTATTAATTTATCAGTAAATCTTTTAAGTTCTTTGTAATTCTTTAAAAAATTTTAATTTATTTGTGTTCTTCTAAATGTACTTAATTCTACTTGATTCAATGGATTTTTCTTAATTTTTAAAGTTTTTATTTAATTGATAGAAATAGAAGAAAAGTTCCGTTACCAGATGTAATCAAAAATAGGATAGTTTATTATTAATAAATTTGGCAGGATTTCAGAAAATATCACCATGTTTCATAAAATTTCACGGGATTTAATAATATTTTTCTGGATTTAAAGAGATTTGAAATTATTTTTTGGAATCCACCCTGAATTCTTATTATTAATTTATCAGGAAATCTTTCAAGTTCATTTGGAATTCTTAAAATTTTTTTAAATTTATTTGAATTTTTCTCAATGTATTTAATTCTACTTGATTAAATGGATTTTTTTGGATTTTGAAATTTTTTATTTAATAGATAGAAATAGAAGAAAAGCTCCCTTACCAGAAGTCAATAAAAATCGGGTACTTTAGGGACCTTAACCGAAATGAAAAGAGTTCCCTCACCAGACGACATTGAAAATAGGGTACTTTTTTAAAAAAATTTGTCATGAATTCAGAAAATATCACCAAATTTCGCAGAATTTCGGGAAATTTAATCATATTTTTGTGGATTGGAAAGTATTTATTGTAATTCACCCTGAATTATTAGTATTAATTTATCCTGCATTCTTTAAAATTTTTTGAAATTATTAAAAAAAATTTAATTCACTTCAATTCTCTTTGAATGTACTTAATTCTACTTAATTCAAGGTATTTTTTTTTTAATTTTTAGTTTTTATTTAATTGGTCCTGTGGATACCTACCGAAATAGAAAAAGAGTTCCCTTACCAAAAATCATTAAAAATAGAATACTTTAGGGAACTTAACCGAAACAGAAAAAGAGCTCCCTTACCAGATGTCATTGAAAATAAGATTTTAAAGGATTTCACGCGATATAATAGTATTTTTGTGAATTTGAAGAAATTTGAAATTATTTTTTGTAATTCATCTTAAATTCATATTATTAATTTATCCTGAATTCTTTTAAGTTCTTTCGAATTCTCTTGAGTTTTTTTAATTCACTTAAATTCTTCTAAATGTACTCAATTTTACTTCATTCAATGGATTGTTTTAAATACTTAGTTTTTATTTAATTGATCCTATGGATACCTGCTAAAATAGAAAAAGAGTTCCCTTTCCAGAAGTCATTGAAACAGGGTACTTTAGGGAACTTAACCGAAACAGAAGAAGAGTTCCCTTAACAGATGTCATTGAAAATAGGGTACTTTAGGGACCTTAACCTATCTATAGAAATATAAACAGAAAAAAAGTATAGAAAAAAAAGAGAATAGAAATAGAGTTCCCTTACCAGAAGTCGTTGAAAATAGGGTACTTTAGGGAACTTAACCAAAACATTAAAAGAGTTCCCTCACCAGATGTAATTTAAAATAGGGTAATTCAGGGATCTCAACCGAAATAGAAAGAGTTCCTTTACCAGAAGTAATTGAAAATGGGGTACTT
>JAUELO010000274.1:567696-583040 GCA_032357855.1 Amphibolips quercusostensackenii | reverse complement strand
TTCAAATCCTATGAAATTCTTTAGGATTTTTAAAAATACACTAAACTCTTAAAAGTTCCTTGAAATCACTTCAAATCATTTGAAATCCCTTGAAACTTAAAAAGCTCTTGACAATTCGCTGAATTTTTTTTAACTACCGTAGAACTTGTTCAAAACATTGAAATTTGTTCAAATTAATGAAATCAATTTAAATTTCCTTTAATTTAAAATTTATTTAAACTTGAAATTTATTTGAACTTGAATTTTCCTGAAATAATTTTAATCCTTCGAAATCTATTAAAATCTCTTAAAACTTTTTAAAGATCTTGAAAATTCTTTGGAATTTTGAAAAATATCCTAAAAATTTTTAAAACTACTGAAATCCCTTTAAATAATTGAGATCAATTAAAAATTCCTTGGAATCCTTTCAAATACACTAAACTATTAAAAATCCTTTGAAAGTTCTTACATTTTTCTTAATTCCTTAAAATCTTAAAAATCCTTTGGAATTACTTCAAATTATTAAACACCTTGCAAATTTTAAAGCTCTTAAAAATTCCTTGGAATCTTTCAAAATACCCTAAAATATTTCAAATCCTTTGAAATTCTTCTGGACTTAAAATACCCTGGAATGTTGAAAATCCCTTGAAATTACTTTAAATTCCTTGAAATATTTTTAACTACACTAAAATTTTTGAATTCCTTTGAAATTCGTTCAAATTACTGAAATCAATTAAAAATTTCTTTCATTTAAGATTTATTTAAACGTATAATTTCCTCAAATATTTTAAATCCTTCGAAATCTCTTTAAACTTTTTAAAAATTCTTCGACATCACTTTAAACTATCGAAATCTAATAAAAAATTTATAAGATATTTCAAATCCTTTGAAACCTTTTGAAACCCCTTGATATTTTTGAAGCTTTTTAAAAATACTTTGAAATTTTTTAAAATATCCCAAAATCTTTAAAATCCATTGAAATCCCTTTAAATCACTGAAATCAATTAAGCATTTTTTTAAATGTTTCAAAATTCACTAAAATATTCAAAATAATTTGAAATCCCATTGAATTACTTTAATTAATTGAAAATTCCTTGGAATTCTTTAAAATACACTAAAATATTTCCAATCCTTTAAAATTCCTCAGATTTTTTTAAAATACCTTAAAATTTTTTAAATACTTTGGAATTATTTTAAATTATTAAAATCCCTTGCAACTTTTTAAAGCTCTTGAGAATTCCTTGAAATTTTTAAAAATACCATTAAATCTTTGAAATCGTTTTAAATAATTGAAATCAATTAAATATTCCTTGGAATCTTTTGAAAATTCCCTAAAATATTTCAAATCCTTTGAAATCTTTTGAAATCTTTTTAAATCTCTTGAAACTTTTTAAAGATCTTGAAAATTTCTTGGAATCTTTTAAAATACCCTAAAATATTTCAAAACCTTTGAATTTCTTTAGGATTTTTAAAAATACCTTGAAATATTAAAAATGCCTTGAAATGATTTTAAATCCTTCGAAATCTTTTGAAATCCCTTGAAACTTTTAAGAGCTCTTGAAATTCGTTCAAATTATTGAAATCAATAAAAATTCCTGTAATTAAAAATTTATTTAAACGTGGAATTCCCTGAAATATTTTAAATCCCTCGACATTTTTTGAAATGCCTAGAAACTTTTTGAAAATCCTTCGGCATCACTTCAAATTATCGAAATCTATTTAAAAATCCCTAAGATATTTCAAATCCTTTGAAATTTTTTGAAATCATTGAAATCAATTAAAAATTTCTCAAAATATTTGAACCCCTTTGTAATCCCATTAAATTACTGATATCAATTGCAAATTTCTTGGAATCCTTTTAAATACACTAAAATATTTCAAATTCTTTGGAATTCCTTAGATTTTTTAAAAATACATCAAAATCTTAAAAATTCTTTGGAATTATTTCAAATTATTGAATTCTCTTGCAACTTTTTAAAGCTCTTAAAAATTCCTTGGAATTTTTAAAAATTCCTTAAAATTTTTGAAATCGTTTTAAACAATTGAAATCGATTAAAAATTCATTGAAATCTTTTCAATTTCCCTAAAATATTTCAAATCCTTTAAAATTGTTTTAAATCTCTTGAAACTTTTTGAAGTTCTTAAAATTTCTTGGAATTTTTTTAAATGCCATGAAATCTTCAAAAAATATAAAAAATTTATCCGAATCTTTTAAAATTCTCCAAAATATTTCAAATCCTTTGAAATCTTTTTAAACCTCTTGAAACTTTTTAAAGTTCTTGAAATTTCTTAGATTTTTTTTTCAATACCATAAAATCTTCAAAAAAATTTTAATCCCTTTAAATGATTATTAATATTAAAAAATTCATTCGAATCTTTTTAAGTTCCCCAAAATACTTCAAATTCTTTGAAATCTTTTTAAATCTGTTCAAAATTTTTAAAGTTCTTGAAATTTCTTGGAATTTTTTCAAATACCATAAAATCTTTAAAACCCTTTGAACTTTCTTTAAATGATTAAAAAAAATAAAAAATTTTTTAGAATCTTTTAAAATTCCCTAAATTACTTCAAATCCTATGAAATTCTTTAGGATTTTTAAAAATACACTAAACTCTTAAAAGTTCCTTGAAATCACTTCAAATCCTTTGAAATCCCTTGAAACTTTTAAAAGCTCTTGAAAATTCCTTGCAATTTTTTAAACTACCCTAAAATATTTGAAATCGTTTTTAATAATTGAAATCTATTACAAATTCCTTAGAATCTTTTAAATTTACTTAAAATATATCAAATCCTTTGGAATATTTTTAAATCTCTTAAAACTTTTTAAAGTTCTTAAAACTTCTTGTAATTTTTTTAAATATCATAAAATCTTAAAAATCCTTTGAAATTCCTTTAAATCATTTAAATCAATAAAAAAATCCTTGGAATTTTTTAAACTTGAAATCTTCTTAAATTCCTTGAAACTGTTTAAAGCTTTTCGAAAATGCCTTGAAATCTTTAATGTACCCTAAAATATTTCAAATCCTAAGACACCCTGAAATATTCAAAACCATTTAAAATCTAATTAAATTAATAAAATCAACTGAAAATTCCTTGGAATCTTTTAAAATACCCTTAAATATTTCAAATCCTTTAAAATTCCTTATAATTTTTTTAAGTATCTTAAAATTTTTAAAAATCTTTCGGAATCACTTCAAAATATTGAAATCTATTTGAAATACCCGAAGATATTTCAAATTCTTTAAATGTTTTAAATATCCTGAAATTTTTTCAATCTTTTGAAAATGTCTTGGAATCTTTTTACAAATCCCTAAAAAATTTCAAATTCTTTGAAATCCTTAAAATTATTGCAATCAATTGAAAATTCCTTGGAATCTTTTGAAATAACGTAATTATTTTAAATACAGTAAAATATTTCGAAATCCCTTCACAGCTTTTAAAGGTTTTAAAAATGCCTTGGAATTTTCAAAAATACCTTCAACTCTAAAATCTTTTGAAATCACTTTAAATTATTGCAATCAATTAAAAATGCCTTGTAATAGTTTTAAATACACTAAAATATATAATTCCGATGACATCCCTTTAAATTATTAAAATCAATTTAAAATTTATTGGAATATTTTTAAATCCTCTAAAATATTCTAAAACTTCAGAATCCCATTAAATTGAAAATTCCTTGGAATCTTTAAAATATCCTAAAATATTTCAAAATCCACTGAAATATTTTGAAATCCCTTGATATTTTCTTAAACTCTTGAAAATTCGCTGTAAATTGAAAAAAAAACTTAAAATATTTTAAATCCCTTCAGATTTTTCAAAACTAGAAAATGCCTTGAAATATTTTAATATACCCTAAAATAATTAAATTTCCTTGATATACCTTTCAATGATTCAAACCTGGTTAAAATACACTAATATATTTCGAATATTTTGTAATCTTTTAAAATACCTTGAATATTTGGAAACTTTTGATAACCTAGGAATTTTTAAAATTTTTGTGAATAAATTCTTTGAAATCCATTAAAGCATTACAAAATTCCGTAAAATCGCATAAAATCTGATATTTCCTGAAATCTTGACAATTTTATTGAAATATCTTGAAAGCTTTTAAAGTCCATAAAATATTTCAAATCTTTAAAATTCCTTAAAATTTTTGGGTAAATCCTAAAATCTAAAAAATCTTTTGTAATCACTTCAACTATTAAAATCTACTGAAAATACACGAAGATATTTCAAATTGTTTAAAATCCTTTGAAATTTATTGAATCTCATAAAAATGTCTTAAAATCTTTTACAATACCCTAAAATATTTCAAATCCTTTAAAATTCCTTAAAATTCTTGAAATCAATTGAAAATTCTTTGGAATATTTTGAAATAACATAATTATTTCAAATACTTTAAAATATTTATAATATTCCTTGACAATTTTTAAAGCTTTTAAAAACTTCTTGGAATTTGAAAAATACCTCTAGCTATCGGATCTTTTCAAATCTTTTCAAATACCCTAAAATCTTTTCAAATACCTTGAAACTTTTTAAAGCTCTTGGAAGTTAACAGAATTTTTGAAAACATCAAACAAATTTTCAAATCTTTTGAGATTCCATTAAACTACTGAAATAAATTGAAAATTTCTCAGAATCGCTTTAAATATCCGAAAATCTTTCAAATCCTTTAAAATTCCTTAGAATTTTTTTATATGGCCTACAATAATAAAAATCTTTTGGCATCACTTCAAACTATTGAAATCTACGTAAAATATTTCAAATCCTTTTAAATCCCTTAAAATTATTAAAATCAGTTGAAAATTCCTTGAAATTTTTTCAACTACCCTAAAATTTTTAAAGCCCTTTAAAATGTGTTAAAATTATTGACATCAATTAAAAATTCCTTCAATCTAAAATTTATTTAAACGTGAAATTTCCGCAAATATTTTAAATCCCTCGAAATTTTTTTGAAATCTCTGGAAACTTTTTTAAAATCCTTCTGCATCACTTCAAACTATCCAAATCTATTTTAGAATTTTAAAGATATTTCAAATTCTTTGAAATCTTTTAAAATCCCTTGAAATTTTATGGATCTTTCGAAAATGGCTTGGAATCGTTTAAAATACCCTAAAATATTTCAAATCCTTTGACATTCCTAGAAATTTTTCAAATCTCTGGAAAATTCTTGGGAATTCTTAAAAATATCCTAAAATCTTTATAATCCACTGTAATCCTATTAAATCATTTAAATCAATTAAAAATTCCTTAAAATCTTTTCAAATTTCCCAAAATATTTAAAATCCTTTGTAATCCCATTGAATTAATGACATCAATTACAAATTTCTTGGAATCCTTTAAAATACGCTAAAATATTTCGAATCCTTTAAAATTTCTTAGAATTTTTAAAAATTCTTTAAAATCTTAAAAATCATTTGTGATTACTTCAAATTATTGAAATCCCTTGCAACTGTTTAAAGCTCTTAAAAATTCCTTGGAATTAAAAAAAATACTTTAAAATCTTTGAAATCGTTTTAAATAATTGGAAGCAATAAAAAATTCCTCGGAATCTTTCATACTTCCCTAAAATATATCAAATCCTTTGAAATCTTTTTAAATTTCTTGGAATTTTTTTGAATGCCATAAAATCTTTAAAACCCTTTGAACTCCCTTTAAATTATTAAAAAGGATAAAAAAAATTTGGAATCTTTTAATATTCCCTAAAATATTTCAAATCCGTTGAAATCTTTTAAAATCTCTTGAAACTTTTTAAAGCTTTTCGAAAATGCTTTAAAATCTTTAATGTACCCTAAAATAATTTAAGTCCCATGAAATTCTTTAGGATTTTTAAAATTGCACTAAAATCTTAAAAACTCCTTGAAATAATTTCAAGTCCTTTGAAATCCCTTGAAACTTTTAAAAGCTCTTGAAAATTGCTTGCAATTTTTTAAATTACCCTAAAATTTTTGAGATCATTTTAAATAATTGAAATCGATAAAAAATTCCTTGGAATCTTTTAAATTTCCGTAAATATTTCAAATCCTTTAAAATCTTTTTAAATATCTTGGAATTTCTTGGAATTTTTTTAAAAGCCATAAAAGCTTTAAAATCCTTTGAAATCCCTTTAAATCATTAAAAACAATACAAAATTCCTTGGAATTTTTTCCTAAAATATTTCAAATTCGTTGAAATCTTTATAAATCCCTTAAAACTTTTTAAAGCTTTTCGAAAATGCTTTGGAATATTTAATGTACACTACATTTAAAATCTTACGACATCCTTTAAAATTATTAAAATCATTTAAACATTACTTGGAACCTTTCAAAATTCCTTAAAATATTCAAAACCATTTGAAATCCCATTAAATTAATAAAATAAATTGAAAATTTCTTGGAATCTTTAAAATATCCTAAAATATTTCTAATCCTTCAAAATTTCTTATAATTTTTTTAAGTATCCTAATATCTTAAAAATTTTTTGAAACCTTTTAAATTCCCCTGGAATTTTTTTAATCTTTTGAAAATGTTTTGAAATATTTGAAAATACCCTAAATATTTCAAATCCTTCGAAATTCTTTATGATTTTTATATATACCTTGAAATTTTGAAAATCCCTTCAAATTACTTTAAATCCTTTGAAATCTTTTAAAATACTCTAAAAATTTTTTAATTCTTTAAAAGACGTTCAAATTATTGAAATCAATAACAAATTCCTTTCATTAAAAACTTATTTAAACTTAAAATTACCCACAATATTTTAAATCTTTCGAAATCTTTTTAAATCTCTTAAAACCTTTTGAAAATCCTTCAGCATCACTTCAAACTATCAAAATCTACTTTAAAATCCTTAAGATATTTCAAATACTTTGAAATTTTTTGAAATCTCTTGAAACTTTTTCAAAATCCTGCGGCATCACTTCAACCTATCTAAATCTATTTCAAAATCCTTAAGATATTTCAAATCCTTTGAAATCTTTTGAAATCCTTTGAAATTTTTAAATCTATGGGAAATTCTGTAGAATTTTTGAAAATATCCTAAAATCTGTAAAATCCACTGAAATCCCTTTAAATCATTAAAACAATTAAAAATTCTTAAAAATCTCTTGAAATTTCCCAAAATATTTAAAATCCTTTATAATACCAATTAAATTACTGATATCAATTTAAAATTCCTCGGAATCCTTTAGAATACACTAAAATATTTCATTTCCTTTAAAATTCCTTAGATTTTTTTTAAAATACCTTGAAATCTTAAAAATCCTTTGGAATACCTTCAAATTATTAAATACCTTAGAAATTCTTAAAACATTTGAAAATTTCTTGGAATCTTTTACAATACCCTAAAATATTTCAAATCTTGTGAAATTCTGTAGGATTTTTAAATATACCTTGAAAATTTAAAAATCCCTTAAAATTACTTTAAACCCTTTTGAAATCTTTTAAACTACCCTCGAAATCTTTTTAAATCTCTTGAAACTTTTTATAGTTCTTGAAATTTCTGAGAATTTTTTAAAATACCATAAAATCTTCAAATTTTTTTAATATCCCTTTAAATAATTGAAAATAATAAAAAAATTCTTCGCATCTTTTAAAATTCTCCAAAATATTTTAAATTCTTTAAAATCTTTTTAAATCTCTTGAAACTTTTTAAAGTTCTTGAAATTTCTTAGAATTTTTTTAAATACCATAAAATCTTTAAAATCCTTTGAAATACCGTTCAAATTATTAAAACAATAGAAAAAGTCTTAGGATATTTTTAAATTCCCTAAATTATTTCAAATCCTATGAAATTCTTTAGGATTTTTAAAAAGACGCTAAAATCTTAAAAATTCCTTGAAATCCCTTGAAACTTTTAAAAGCTCTTGAAAATTCCTTAAAATTTTTTAAACTGCCCTAAAACCTTTGAAATCGTTTTCAATAATTGAAATCAATTAAAAATTCCTTGGAATCTTTTCAATTTCTCTGAAATACATCAAATCCTTCGAAATCTTTTTAAATTTCTTGAAACTTTTTAAAGCTCTTGAAATTCCTTAGAATTACAAGTCCGTTAAATCTTTTTAAATCCCAGAAACTTTTTAAAGCTTTTAGAATAAAAAATTCCTTGCAATCTTTTGAAATTCCCTGAAATATTTCAAATCCTTCAAATTATTTAGAATTTTTTGATATATACTGAAATCTTACAAATCTTTGGAATCACTTGAATCTATTGAAATCTAGTTAAAATACCCGAAGATATTTCAAATTCTTTGAAATCTTTTAAAATACCCTGCAATTTTTTAAATCTTATGAAAATGTCTTGGAATCTTTTTAAAAAACTGTAAAAAATTTCAAACCCTTAAAAATTCCATAAAATTATTGAAATCAATAAAAAATTCCTTGGAATCTTTTGAAATAACATAATTATTTAAAATTCTTTAATACATTTTGAATTCCATTGACAGTTTTCAAAGATTTTAACCATTCCTTAGAATTTCTGAAAATACCTTTGACTCTAAAATCTTTAAAAATCACTTTAAATTATTAAATTCAAGTGAATTCAATTTCTTTCAACTGAATTGAATTGAATTCAAATTCAATATTGAAGCTTATAACAATTTCTTGGAATTTTTTAAAATATCCTGAAATATTTTACATCCCTTCAAATTAAAAAAAGTAATGGAAAATTCCTTCGTATTTTTTACAATCCCCATAAAATCTTTTCAAATCCCTTGAAACTTTCCAAAGCTCTTAAAAAATTACACACAATTTTTAAAATTGGAAATTTCTCAGAATTTTTAAAATATCCGATAATCTGTCATATCCTTTAAAAATCCTTATAATTTTTTTAAGTATCCTATAATCTTAAAAATCTTTTAGAATCACTTCAAACTATTGAAATCCACTCAAAATACACAAAGATATTTCAAATTCTTTGAAATCTTTTAAAATCCTCTAGAATTTTTTTAATCTTTTGAAAATGTCTTGAAATCTTTTTTAAAATCCCTAAAAAATTTAAAATCCTTTGAAATCCTTAAAATTATTGAAATCAATTGAAAATTGCTTGGAATCTTTTAAAATAACATAATTATTTTAAATCCTTTGAAATATTTTGAAATCCCTTGACAGTTTTAAAGATTTTAAAAATTACTTGGAATTTTTTTAAATACCTTTCACTCTAAAATCTTTTGAAATCACTTTAAATTATTCAATTCAATTTTTTCCGAATTTGACTGAATTCAATTCAAAATATTCAATCAATTAAAAATGCCTGGTAATATTTTAAAATGACCTAACATTTTTTTAATCTCTTGAAATTCTTTAAAGCTCCTAAATATTCCTTGGAATTTTTAAAAATATCCTGAAATATTTTAAATCCCATAAAACAATTAAAATTAATTGAAAATTCATTCGAATTTTTTAAAATGCCCTAAAATCTCTAAAATCCCTTAAAACTTTTTAAAGCTCTTAAAAATTACACAGAATTTTCAAAAATACCAAACAAATTTCAAATCCTTAGAGATTCCATTAAATCTGGAAAATTCGCTGAAACTTAAAAAAAAAACCTAAATATTTCAAATCCTTTCAGACTTTTTAAAACACTAGAAAATTCCTTGAAATCTTTTGAAATACCTTGAAATATTTTAAAACCTTTGATAGCCTAGGAATTAAAAAAATTTTTTTAATTCCCTCAAAATCATAGAAATCCGCGAAAATTTGATAAAATCACTTGACATCTTTAGTAATATTACAAAATTTTTTTAGAAAATTCTTTAAAATCCCATCAAAACTCGTATAAATCCCTTAAAAATTCTTTGGAATATTTCTAAATACCCTAAAATATTTCAAATCATCTGAAATCTTTTAGAATCCCTTGAAAATTTTTAAAGCTCTTGAAAATTTCTTGGAATTTTTAAAAATATCCTGAAATATTTCAAATCCTGTGAAATCCATTAAAACTATTGAAATCAACTGAAAATTTTTCAGAATCTTTTAAAATATCCTAAAATGTTTCAAAATATGTGGAAATATTTGCAAAGTTTTGAAATCCTACGAAATCCCTCAATTATTGTGAATACATTTTTTAATGTCCATTAAAATATGATGAAATCTAGTGCCATTACATGAAATTGATATTTCCTGAAATTCTGAATTTTTTTTTTATTGACCTTAAGAGCTTTTAAAATCGAATAAAATCGTTAAAATCTCATCAAATCCCTTGGAATCTTTAAAAATCTTAAAGCCTTATAGGTTCTACAAAATCATTCCATATCTTCCGAAAACCTATACAATTCTTTAAAACCACATAAATTTTTTTCAAGTCCCGTAAAATCATTTAAATCTTTGAAAATTTATAAATCACTTGAAAATGCCTTGTAATCTTTAAAAATAACCTAAAATATTTCAAATCCTTTGAAATTCATTAAAACTATCGAAATCAACCGAAAATTTTCAAAATCTTTTAAAATATCCTAAAATGTTTTTAAATATGTTGAAATATTTGCAAATCTTTGAAATCCTACGAAATCCCTCAATTATTCCTTAATTACTGTGAATAAATTTTTTGACATTCATTAAAATATTATAAAATCCAGTGAAATTACATGAAATCTGATACTTAAAATCCAATAAAATCGTTAAAATCTCATCAATCCCTTGGAATCCTTTAAAATCTTGAAGCCTTATAGGTCCTACAAAATCATTCCATATCTTCCAAAAATCTATAAAATTATTTAAAACCCCATGAAAATTTTCTTTAAACCCCTGAAAATCATTTAAATCTTTGAAAATTTATAAATCACTTGAAAATGCCTTGTAATTTAAAAAAAAAAACCTAAAATATTTTGAATCCCTGGAAACTTTTTAAAGCTCTTGAAAATTATTTGGAATTTTTAAAAATATCCTAACATCTTTCACTGAAATACCTTTAAATCATTAAAACTAATTAAAAATTTCTTAGAATCTTTTCAAATTTCCCAAAATAATTTGAAATAAATTTGAATTACTGTTATCAATTGCAAATTTCTTGGAATCCTTTAAAATACACTAAAATATTTCAAATCCTTTAAAATTCTTTAAAATCTTAAAAATAATTTGAAATCACTTTAAATTATTGAAATCCCTTGGAACTTTCTAAAGCTCTTGAAAATTCCTTGGCATTTTTCGAAATACCATAAAATCTTTAATATCGTTTTAAATAATTGTAATCAATAAATAATTTCTTGGAATCCTTTAAAACTTCCATAAAATATTTTAAATCCTTTGAAATTACTTAGAATTATTTTATATATCCTCAAATCTTAAAAATCTTTTGGAATCGCTTCAAACTATTAAAATCTACTGAAAATACACGACGAGATTTCAAAATTGATGAAATCTTTTAAAATCCTTTAAAATCCCTTAAAATAATATCCCTTAAGTTTCAAAGCTTTTAAAAATTCCTTGGAATTTAAAAAATGCCTTTAAATCTAAAATCTTTTGAAATCACTTTAAATTATTGAATTCAATTTTTTTTAATGAATTCAATTCAAATTCGAAGTATTGAATCACTTAAAAATGCTTTGTAATCTTCAGCAATGACCTAAACTTTTTTTTGATCTCTTGAAATTCTTTTAAAGCTCCTGAAAATTCCTTGGAATTTTTAAAAATATCCTGAAATCATTTAAATCCCTTCAAATTATTAAATTTAATTAAAAATTCCTTCGAGTCTTTTAAAATACCCTAAAATCTTTTCAAATCCCTTGAAACCTTCTGAAGCTCTTAAAAAGTACACACAATTTTCAAAAATATCAAAAAAATTTTCAAATTCTTTGAGATCCCATTAAACTATTGAAATAAATTTGAAACTCCTTGGAATTTTTTTAAATATCCGAAAATCTTTCAAATCCTACGAAGTTCCTCAATGATTGTTGAATGCATTTTTTTATATTCATGAAAATCTTATAAGATCCAGCGAATTACATAAAATCTGATATTGTCCGAAATCCTGTAAATTTAAAAAAAAATACTCTGACAGCTTTTAAAATCCTATAAAATCGTTGAAATCTTGTAAAATCCCTTGAAATTTTTTAAAATCTTGAAGCCTTACAGGTCCTACAAAATCATTCCATATCTTCCAAAAATCTGTAAAATTCTTTAAAACCGCATAAAATTTGTTTTTCAATCTCTTAAAATCATTTAAATTTTTGACAATTTATAAATCATTGGATGTTTTAAAAATACCCGAAAAGCACTAAAATCCTTTGAAATCCCTTCAAATTATTGAAATATGTTTTAAAAAATTTCGAATATTTTAAAATACCCTTAAATATTTCAAAGGAATTCAAGGAAATTCAGAAATAGGTATAGAACTGAATTCTGATAAAAAAGTGACAAAAAATAACTGTGTGAGATCCCAGATTATTCTTCAATTTTCCCTGACCAACACAATTCCCAGACTTTTCCCTGATTTTCAGAATTACCCTGACCAATTTAAAATTCTAATTTTATTTCTTGATCTACTT
The DNA here is from genome assembly GCA_032357855.1 of Amphibolips quercusostensackenii. Taxonomy (NCBI): domain Eukaryota; kingdom Metazoa; phylum Arthropoda; class Insecta; order Hymenoptera; family Cynipidae; genus Amphibolips; species Amphibolips quercusostensackenii. The sequence continues at coordinate 570,603 of JAUELO010000274.1, read as the reverse complement.
TTTTTCGGAGATCTTCCTCGAAAAGAAAAATTGAGTTCTAGAAAGAAATGTTAATTATTATTTAGACGATGTTCCATGCCCTAAAAATTATCTCCGCATGTTCCTACAAAAGTAAATTCCCGGTTTTGTTGATTCAGTGGCCAAATTATACGAGTCCTATTGTGCAATTAAAAGTATAAAAAGAAGTCTGGAACTTTTTATCGTTAACTAAAGAGCCTAAAGTAATTCAGGTCATACATACGTATATGTAAATATTGGGATACCACGTCGTAACTGATATCGCAATTGGCTCTGTGTCAGCATTAAAATTCCTGTATCCTCAGAATGAATATGACGAACCTCTTGATTTTCGTGCACTTGAAAAGAGGTGTATTTTTGCAAATTAGATCCATAATAAGATGTTACGTGACCCTGAAATCAATTACGCTCTAATAAGAAAATTATTCTTGAGAAAATTAAAAAAAAAAAAGAGAGAAAATCTCTGATTTAATTTGTACCCCTTGGTTTCCCATCCATAAAAGTTCTTCCACTGAATCGAAAGAAACGGTAGACACTCCAAATCTGTCTCCTCCATCAGCAAGTAATGCTCGTCTTTCATGATATTCAGCTCCTGCAAATTCCTGTCCCAATTCCTCCAATCCATCTCCGGGCAATACGTAAGCCGGTTCCTCCCCTGTTTCAAAAATTAAAGAAATTAAAAGAATTATATGAGAACTTTTAGGATTAATTTTATAGAAAGTAAATTATTAGTTGGAAATTTTAAGACAAGGTGTCTACAATTTCGCAAGATTATTATTAATAATTTCTTTCCAGTCCCAGTAACCATCTAAATGTGTGAAAATAGTACTAAATTCAATTAAAAACTCTTCTAATTCCTAACTTTTTAAGTATAAACCAGGGTGTCTAGCGTTTCTGCAAAAAAAAAAAAAATTCCAGAACTTTTCCAGGTTTTACAGGACAGAAAAATTAATTTTTCAAGGTACCTTTTTTTTACAGTAAGAAGATACTTTTCATGAAACATGCCTCCAAAATTTGATTTTATGGTCCAAATCCCGTTTTTCGGTGATTGTTCTTTTATCACGGTGAAAAATCACGGTGCTACAATCGAAAATATTTCGAACTTTGTCATTTTTTTAACTTTAACAATAATTTTTTTATTTATTAGAATTGGTTGAAATTGGATTGAGTTATCTGATTTCAAGTTAATTAAAATTTAATTTCCAATAAAATGATTAAATTTTTAACAAAACAGTTGAATTTTCAACTAAATTGTTAAATTTTCACCTTACAAAAATGAATTTTCAACCAAATTATCGCATTTCAAACAAAAAACATTAATTCCTACCAAAAATAGTTGCATTTTCAAGGAAATAATTGAATTTTTAAAAGACAGCTTGAATCTGAACAAAAAGATGAATTTTAAATCCAAAAAGATAAATTTTTTATCCTGATAGACAAATGTTCAATAAAGCAGTTGGATTTTTAACCAAAAAGGATGAGTTTTTAACAAAATAGTTGAATTTTCAACCAAGAAAATTAATTTTTAACAAAGTAGGTAAACTTTTTGGTAAAATATTTGCATTTTCAACCCGAAAATATGAATTTCAAACAAAAACATTAGTTTTCTACCAATAACGACGCATTTTTAACTAAAGAGATTAATTTTCAACAAAAAATAGCGAATCGAAAAAAAATTATTATTTAAAAAAAAAAAAAAATCACTTTCCAACGAAGTAGTCCAACTGTTAACCAACGAGATGAATTTTTAACATAAATCATGAATCTTTAACTAGGATAGTTAAATTTCTAATTTGAAAAATTAATTTTCAACAAAGAGAAAGAAAATTTCAATAAAATAGTTCAATTTACAACCCAAAAGATGAATCATCAAACAAAAAAATTAATTTTTAACAAAGCAGTTGTACTTTTACCAGAGTACAAAGATAAATTTTTAATTTAATAAAAATCAATTTTTACAAAAAAAAACGAATTTTTAACCAAAAAGATAAATGTTTAACAATAATGTAGAATTTACAAAAAAAATATATTTTTTAATAAATTGGTTCAACCTTTACCCAAACAATTGAATTTTCTACCAAACATGAATTCAAGAGCATTATATCTGGGTAGCCTCCAATATCAATTTCGAAATTCTGAAACTTTACTCTAACCAATTTTTCATTTTCCCTAACCATTGATTGATATTTCAAATAGTGTGAAATAACTCAGCCAAAACTATTTTTTCTTTAAGAAAATAAAAATTCCAGGACCATGTGCAAAATTCAAGGAATTTTCCAGGTTTTTCCAGGTTAAAAAAGAATTCCCGGTTTTTTCCAGGTCCGCAAACATTTTTCACGGCCAATTAAATTAAAAAATTCGAACTCTAAAGATAAAAATGTATCCATTTGAAATGACAAAAACTGAGATGCAAATTAAAGCACTCAAAGTGGAACTCTTGAATTTAAGACTTTTAAAATTAAAGCTTAAAAGTTTTTTAATTCCAAAACTTTGTGTTTAATTGCTCAATAATTTAGACGCATACAATGGAAGCTAATAAGACATTTCAACTGAACAATTTTAAATTAAATGCAATAAACTGTCAAATTAAAAATTTGTAATTTTTATAAATTGTAGAGTTTAAATATTTAGATTCAGTTCTAAATATATAAATCCACGTTATCATTTTCAATGATCTAAATTGAAGAATCAATGAATTAAAAAATTAAAAAATTAAATCACTTTAAGCAATTTTAAGTTAGAAACATTAACAATGGAAAGATAAAATTTTCTTATAAAATGAAAACTTGTTAAATTAAAACTTGAGTTATTTTTATTTTAAATAGTTTTAAAATCCTTAAAATGCTTCAAAATTTTATTTCAAAATCTTGAAAAATCTACATGTTGTTT
>JAUELO010000274.1:546975-563532 GCA_032357855.1 Amphibolips quercusostensackenii | reverse complement strand
AAAATTTGAATTTTTTTTTGGAAACCATCCAAAATTTACATTTGGGCTTAAATCTTCTGAAATACTTTATTTTAGTTGAAAATATGTATTTTTTTGGTAGAAAATTTAGTTTCGTAATCGAAAATTCATGAATTTTTATTTCAAATTCAAGTATTGGGTTGAAGACTAACTTTTTTGTTAAAAATTCATCATTTATAATTTAAAAAATAAAAATATTTTGAAAAATCATTAAAAATAACAAAATTCACATAAAAACTTCCAGATTTTTTTTCACATTTTTAAAAATCTTTTGAAATTTTCTATAAAAATTAATTTTTTTCTGATAATTTCGCATAAATTTCTAAACCTAAACATCTTCTAAAATGATGGTATTTTTTCTAAATCAGAAAAAATTCTGCAAAATTAGAAAAATTGCCGGAAAATCTATAGGATTTTTTTTAGAAATTCATGAATTTTATTGAAAATTCAGCTTTGGGTTAAAAATAAATGCAGATTTTTTTTCTCATGTTGTTCTAAATAATTAAAAATATTTTATGTTAGTTAAAAATTCGTCTTTTTTGGTAGAAAATTAACTTTTTGGTTTAAAAATTCATATTTTCTGGTTAAAAAATAAAACTGTTTTGAACATTAAAAACAATCATTACAAATAAAAAAATCGACTTCATAACTTCCGGATTTTTAGAAATCTTTTGAAATTTTCTATAAAAATCAATTTTTAAAAGCAGTAAATCATTTATAATTTTTCTACAAATCTTAAGAAAATTTTTTTTTTTTTTTTAACATTTCAAAATTCTTAAAAAGCTTCGGAAGCTTTTTTGGACATCAAAAACGTACACTTTGTTTTGAATCTTTGTAAATATATTATTATAGTTGCAAATTTATCTTTTTTGGAAGAAAATTCATAACTTTTATTTAAAATTGAAATATACGGTTGAAAATGACTGCTGAAAATTCATATTTTCTATTTAAAGAAATGAAACTATTATGAAAAAATTTGAAAATCATTAAAAATAACAAAATTAACTTGAAAACTTCCAGATTTTTTTCACATTTTTAGAAACCCTTTAAAAGTTTCTGTAAAAATGATTATTTTTTAAAATAGACATTTATAATTTTCTCAGTAATATTAAGAAAAAATTTTTCTTGCCTTTAAGACTTTCAAAGTTCTTAAAAAACTTTGAATGTTTTTTTAATATTCAAAAACTTACCAGTTGTTTTAAATATTTAATGTTAATTGAAAATTCGTCTTTTTTGGTAAAAAAATTAATCTTTTGGATAGAAAACGTATAACATTTGTTTCGAGTCAACTACTGTGTTGAGAAATAACTTTTTTTTTAACTTCATATTTTGTTTCTAAAAAATCAAAATTTTCAAAAATCATTAAAAATAACCAAATTCATTTAAGAACTTCCTAAATTTTTCAACATTTTTCAAAATCCTTTAAAATTTTCTATAAAAATTATATTTTTTTTTTAAATAAAAAATCATTTATATTTTCCCAGGAATCTTCGTAAAAAATTTTTGTTGTCTTTAAACCTTTCAAAATTCTTAAAAAGCTTATAATTTCTTCAATAACCTCAAAAACACATTTTGTTTAAAAATTTTAAAAATATTTCCGAATTATTCTTAAAAAATAAAAATAAAATTTCGTATACATTTTTAAACCTAAATATCTTTTAAAATTATGGTATTTTCCCTAAAACTTTTTTAAATTTTGCATAATTAGAAAAATTGCCACAAAATCTTCCATTTTTTGAACAATTTTAGAAATTTTTCACATTTTCCAAAAATCTAAATGTGATTTCCGGCTAAAATCTGTACTCCCTATTTCATTTTAATTCCGGGCTATTCCCCTTTTAGTACACACACTGTGAAATGGAACTTACTTAATATTCAAATGATTTTCTCCCCCCCCAAAAAATTAGATAAACCAGGTCAAGTCAAACCGAAACAAAGACAAGCACACGTGTTGACACACGTCAAAAACTTAAAACCGCGTCTAAATTTAAAAATAAGACTTAAAAATCTCGAATTAATCAGCCATCGCACCGTGATTACGCAGAAACGATTCTATTTACAAAGTACCGCTAAAAGACTGAAAAGAAACCAAACTCTCTTCAATCTGGATCGAAATGATTGACGTGGAACTTTTAATTGAGGTGTGTATTTTGATAAGAAAAACAGGTAGACTTCTTTGAGTGACAGAATTAAGAGTATCAACAGTTCTGTCAAAACAGTGACAGCGACAGTGACAGGAATACTCACACAACAAATCATGTTCTGCAGCAACAGCTCCCGTGGCGTCTACGGACGGATCGTATTGTCCTAAGACCGAAAAGTCCATTTTATTGAAGGTCCAGCCGTATTAGGGGCATTAATCGGCCGTTAGAAATAAGGAAATTGTGATTATTCGATACTGGCTCTTTTTTTCATAGCACTTGGTATACCACCAGTCGCCTTGGCAACTGTGCAACAACCGTGTGCCACTTCCGTCGTAAAACTGGTTTCAATTGCGGAAGAGGTGAGCACCAAGACACGTCGCGATTACGGCATTGCCCGTACTTTAACCGCGATTTCCAAATTCCGCCGAAATCGTCTCTGGGAGGTACATTTAATTCATGATTTCACGTTTCAATGCGCGTTCTGCGACCAAGGACGAACAATGCCCGTGACGGTGGCGCCTCTCGCGCTCATGACCAAGAAACTCCTTGTTCCAGCGGTAAATTCAAATCGTTGCTTTCATGCTTTTTAATTCAGTTTTTAATTAATAGGATCCTATCCTATACAATACAAGTTAGGGAACAAAATTCTCTGAGATATCACACTCATTGTCGTAAAGTACCTGATTCGATGCTGGGTTTAGTTTTTTCTTTTGAATTTTATGGAATTTTGTGAATTGCAGTTTCCAAACAAGGAATTTTATTTCTACAAATTTATGGGACGACTGAAAAATTCAGAAAAATAAAATTCTTGAGATTGTAAAATTTCTAAATTGAAAAATTGATGAATGATATAATTCCCAAACTGGAAAAATACAGAATAATAAAATTTTCGACCAGTTTATAATATTACAGAATTAGGAAATTTTCACATTATGAAATTGCAGAATTTAAATAATTAAATTTTTTTATACATTTTATTTATTAAAAATACCATAATTAAATATTTTTATAAAAAAATAATGTTTAATGTTTAAAGTTTTTGAAGTAATTGTTTGAATTTAAAATAATTATAATTTTAGAAACCTTAAACATTGAAAAATAATTTTTTAAATAAAAATATCTCATTATTGTATTTTTATAAAATAAATAAAATTTATAAAAAAATTATTATTGCCTGAATTCAGGAATTTATTGAAAAAAAATTTTTTTAAAATAAATGTTATTTATTTATCAAAATAAAATAGTGAAATATTTTTATTAACAAACGATTTTTTGGGTGAAATGAAAAATTCAAAAAAAATAAAATTCCCGACACTGTGAAATTCCCAAATAACAAAATTCCCGAACAGTTTATAATATTACCGAATCGGAAAATTACAGAATAATAAAACTTCGGGCAGAAAATTACGGAATTATAAAATATCCGGATTAGAAAATTCCCAAATTTAAATAATCAACTTTTTTAAACAAATAATTAAATTTTATTTATTTATTGGAAATAAAATAATAAAATATTTTGGTAAAAAAATTCTTTCAAATGTTTAAAGCTTTTAAAAGTTATTTCTTTAAATTTAAAATAACTAATTGAAAAAAATGTTATCAGGAAATATATATTTTTTAATTATTGTTATTTTAAATTCAAAAAACAATCGGGACGACTGAAAAATACCGAAAAATTAAATTCCCGACATTGTGAAATTCCCGAATAATAAAATTCCCAAATAATATGAATTCCCGAATTTAAACAATCACAATTTTTCATAAATATTATATATTTATTACAGAAACAATAATCAAATATTTTTATAAATGAAGTTATTTTTAATGTTTGATGTTTCTAAAATTACTGTTTGATTAAAAAAAAATAATATTGATGTTTGAAAATTTTTATTTTTTATATTCGGGAATGTTCTAGTTCCGCTAATTGATGATTCTGCCATTTTCTGTCAGAAATTTTATTGTTCGGAAATTTTTCCAATTCGTAAATTTTGCAGTATGGGAAATTGTATTTTTTTGTGATTTTTATTCGTCTTATTTATATAATTAATTTTTTTTAAATTTTATTTATTTATTAAAATACATTAGTGAAATATTGTTATCAACAAATAAGTTTTTGGACGTCTAAAAAATTCCAAAAAATGAAATTCTCGACACTGTAAAATTCCCAAATTAAAAAATTTAGAACAGTTTATAATATTACAAATTGAAAAATTACAGATTAATAAAATTCCGGACAGAAAATTACGGAATTATAAAATATCCGAATTAGAAAATTTCCGAATTTAAAAAATTAAATTTTTTAAAACAAATACTTAAATTTTATTTATTTATTGGAATTACAATAATAAAATATTTTAGTAAAAAAATTATTTTAAATGTTTAAAGTTCTTAAAAGTTATTTGTTTGAATTAAAAATAACTTTCATTGAAAAAAATGTTATCAGTAAATATATATTTTTTAATTATTGTTATTTTAAACTCAGAAGTTAATCGGGACGGCTAAAAAATATGGAAAAATTAAATTCCCGATATTGTAAAATTCACAAATAATAAAATTGTCAAATAATCAAATTTCCCGAATTTAACAATTAACATTTTTTATGAATATTATTTATTTATTACAAATACAATAATCAGATATTTTAATAAATAAAGTCATTTTTAATGCTTGATGTTTCTAAAATTCTTGTTTGATTTTTAAAATAAATAAATAATATTTTTGTTTAAAAAATTATACATTTTTTATATTCAGGAATTTTCCAGTTCCGCTAATTTATGATTCTACCATTTTCTGTCGGAAATTTTATTATCCGGAAATTTTCCAATTCGTTAATTTTGCAGTGTGGGAAATTTTATTTTTTTTTTGCGATTTTTATTCGTCCCATTTAAATAATTAATTTTTTAAAATAATTTTATTTATTTATTAAAATACATTAGTGAAATATTGTTATCAACAAACAATTTTTTAGGTCATCTGAAAAATTCCAAAAAGAAAATTCCCGACACTGTAAAATTCCCAAATTTAAAAATTCCCGAACATTTCATAATATTACTGAATTGAAAAATTACCGAATAATAAAATTCTGGACTGAAAATTACAGAATTACAAAATATCCGACTTATAAAATATCCGGTCTAGAAAATTCCCGAATTTAAATAATTAAATTTTTTATAATAAATATTTACATTTCATTTATTTATAGAAAATACAATAATCAAATATTTTTATAACAAAATTATTCATAATGTTCAAAGTTTCTGAAGCTATCTGTTTGCATTTAAAATAACTGTAATTGCAAAAAAAATTTTATCAACAAATATATTTTTTTAAATGATTGTCATTTTTAATTAAAAAAATAATCGGGACAAGTAAAAAATACCGAAAAAATAATTTCCCGAAATTGTGAAATTCATAAATAAAAATATTTCCGAATTGTGAAATTCCCGAATAATAAAATTCCCGACAGAAAATTGCCGAATTATAAAATATCTAAACTATAAAATCCATGAATTTAAACAATTAATTTTTTTTTAAATGAATATTATTTATTTATTACAAATATTATAATCAAATCTTTTTTTAACAAAATTTCTTTTCAATGTCTCTAAATTATTTTTTTGAATTAAAAATAATAATAATTGAAAAAATTTTAATTCGGCAATATATTTTTAAATTATTATTACTCCAATTCAAACAATAATTTTAGAAACTTAAGACATTAAAAATAATTTCTGTTGATAAAAATATTTAATTAATGTGTTTTTAATAAATAAATAACATTTAATGAAAAAATTGTTATATTTTATATTCAGAACGTTTTTTATTTTTTTTAGTTCAGATATTTTATAATTTTGCAATTTTCCGTCGGCAGTTTTATTATTCAGAAATTTTCCATTTCGTAAATTTTACAGTGTCAGGAATTATATTTTCCGGGATTTTGTAGTCGTCCCATTCAGATAATTAATAGAATGCTTTTTAACCAATATTATTTATTTAATGAAATACAATAGTAAAATATTTCTATAAAAAAATAATTTTTTCCGTCGACTAAAAAATCCCAAAAAATGAAATTCCCGACACTGTGAAATTCCCGAATGTAAAATTGAAGAAAAATAAAACTATTTAACAGTTTATAACATTACCGAATTAGAAAATTTCCGGCAGCAAATTGCAGAATTACAAAACATCCGAACTAGAAAATTCCCAAATTTAAACAATTTAATTTTTTTGAATAAATATTATTCATTTATTGAAAATACAATAATAAAATATTTTTATAAGCAAATTATTTTGAATGCTTATAGTTTCTGAAATTATTGTTCGAATTTATAAGCACAATAATTAAAAAAAAAAATTTCAACGCAGAAATATATTTTTGTCAATCGTTGTTGTTTTAAATTTAAACAATAATTTTTAAAACTTTAAAAATTGAAAATAATTCTCTCATAAAATTATTTGATTATTGTATTTGTTATGAATAATTTATATTCATAAACAAAATTTATTTATTTAAATCTGGGATTTTTATAATTTGATAATTTTCTAGTTTGGATGTTTTATTATTCGGGAAATTTTCTGCCGCGAATTTTATCATTCAGGAATTTTCCATTTCTGGAATCAATCTAGCTTATTATAAACTATGCAAACTAAAAAATTTCCGAATTATAAGATTCCTAAATTTAATTAATTAAAAAGATATTTCTCTAATAAGGATTACTTATTTAATAAAAATATATTTTGATTTTACAAAATTTATTTTAATAGAATATTTAAAAAGCTTTCGAAATATTTCAAAAGTTTTCCTAAATTGTTAAAAAAACAATCTAGAATATTTTAAGGCAATTTTTTCATTTATGCAGAATTTGCTCAAAACGTTGATCAAAATTCGAATCATTTTAAAAGAGATTTATAAGTTTTTAATACACATCAAAAAGAATTTAAAATTTGAAAAGATTTTCATGAAACCTCAAACAAAATGTACAGTTTTAAATATTTCTAAATAAAATTGTAAATTTTGTAAAAGGTTTCGAAAGTTTTCAACACAAAAAAAAATTTTCTCAAGATTTAAAGGTAAATTTTTAATGATTTTTTATTTTACAAAATTTATTTTAAAAGAATATTTAAAAAGTTTTCAAAATATTTCAAAATTTTCTTAAATTGTTGAAATAGACTCTAAAATATTTTAAGGCAATTTTTAAAATTTTGCAGAATACTTTTCAAAATGTTTAGAAAAATTCAAATTATTTTAAAAGATATTTAGAATTTTTTAATAAATTAAAAAAATTATTAAATTACTTGCAAAGATTTCCATAATTGTCAAAAATGAATTAGCAAGATTAAAAAAAAATTGTAACAGTAATTCGAGACAGTTTAAAAGATATTTTGGAATTTTATAATTTCAAAGTGTTTAAAAATATTTTAAAACTTTGAAAGATTTTTAAAAACTTATCAAATATTTTTTAATTCTTTCCAAGCATTAAAAATTTAAAAATATATTTTAATGTGACGCAAATATTTCCTAATTTTTCGTGAAATCCTGTAAAATAAAAAAAAAAAAAAATTAGAAATTTTCTTGACACTTTTTCAACATATCCGAAATCTTAACTTTTTGAAGATGCCGAAAAAATCTAGAAAAATTTTAAAAAATAAACAAAGAAATAATTATTCGAAATTTTTATTTTGTATCAAAAAGTATTTTTCTCTTCAAAATATAATTTGCCTAAATTTTTTTTTTTAGACTGAAAAATTAGAAAATTTGTTTATAATTTTTTATTTTACAAAATTTACTTCAAGACAATATTTAAAAACATTCTAAAACAATCCAAAAGATTTCCAAAATTGTCAAAAAAGAATCTGGAAGATTTTAAGACAATTTTTTAATTTTGCAGTATTTTTTTAAGTTTTAGGAAAAATGTGAATAATTTAAAAATATATTTAGAATTATTTGAAAAAAATTTTAAATAATTCAAATTTTAGAAAGGTTCAAAAAAATTAAAACAATATCCGAAAGTTTTTAAAACAATTTGAGGACTTATTCGAGTTACTTTAAAAGATATCTAGTAATTTCAGAAGTTTTGAAGATATTAAAAATATTTTATAACCTTAAATTTTTCCGACAAATTAGAAAATATTTTCAAATTTTTTCCAGGCGTCAAAAATTCCTAAATATTTTTTAAACTGGCCCCAATTTTCCCCAGATTTTTTTTAAATTCTGCAAAATGAAAAAAATTGAGAAATTATTTTTTGAAATTTTTATTTGGTATTGAGAATTATTTTTTCTTCAAATTATAATTTGTCTACATTTATTTTCTTTCTCAACTGAAAAATTATTTTTGGTTCAAAATTTGTCTTTTCAATTAGGAAATTCAACTTCTTGATTCGAAAATATTTAAAACTTGTACAGATTTCAAAAGTGGAAAAAATGTAGATTTTCAAATAAACAGGTTATTTTTAAAAATAATTTTGAAAGGTTTAAAAAAAATGAAAAAATTTTCTTCAGAATCCTAGCAAAATTTGAATTAATTTTTTTTTATAAACTAATTTTAAGAGAATATTTAAATACATTTCAAAAATCGCAAATAAAGAATCTGGAAAATTTGAAGGCAATTAAAAAAAATTGACTGCCGAATTTCCTGAAAAGATTTTAAAGCAAAATGTAACAATTTACCAAGATTTTTATTTTTTTTGAAATGATTTATTTAATTTTTTGACTAAAAATGTAACTATTTCATTTTTGGTGGAAAATTTAGCTTTTTTAGTTAAAAATTGATCTATTTTGTTAAAAATTAATGGTTTTAGTTAAAAATTTAAATATTTTGTTGAAAAATTGTTTTTTCTATTGAAAATTGATTTTTTAACTGTAAATATAACCATTCGATTTCGGGTTGACAATTGTTCTTTTTTAGTTGAAAATTAATTTTTTAAGCTGAAAATATAACTGTTCAATTTTTTCTTAACAATTTAACTTTTTCAGTTTGAAATTTAACGGTATGGTTGAAAATTAATCTTTCTTGACAGAAAATGAATGTTTGTGGTTAAAGACTAATTTTTTTTTGTCCGAAAATTCAAATATTGGTTCAAAATTAATTTTTTTATTGGTTTGACTTTTTTTTATTTTGGTTGAAAATTTATCTTTCTTTTTGAGTTAGAAATTCGTTTTTTAAATTAAAAATTAATTTTTTAACTTTAAATATAACTATTCAATTTTTTGTTGAAAACTTATCTTCTTTAGTTTAAAATTCAACTATACCTGTATGGTTGAAAATTCATCTTTTAGGTCGAAAATTCAACTATTTGGATTAGAATAATTTTTTTAATTGAAGATTCATTATTCATCTATTTTGTTGAAAGTTAATTCATTTGGTTTAAAACTAATTTTTTTTATTAAACATTCATCATAATAGTTAAGAATTTATTTTTTTAGTTTAAAAAATTCAACTAATTTCCTGAAAATGTGTATAAGTGATTGAAAATTAATTTTTTAAGTAAAAATTTAACTATTACATTTTTAGTTGAAAATTCATCTATTTTGTTGAAAATTCGTTTTTCTGGACAAAGATTCATTTTTTAACTGAAAATATAATCATTCCATTTTTCCTTAGAAATTTATATTTTCGGTTTAAAAATTTAACTGTTCTGTAGAAAATTAATCTTTTTTTAGTAGAAAATTAATGACTATGATTGAAAATTCATCTTTTTGGACGAAAATTCAACTATTTGATCCAAAATTGAGTTTTTTATTAAACAATCATCATGATAGTTAAAAATTCATTTCTTTTGTCAAAAATTTAACTATTTTTTTGAAAATTCGTATTTTGTGGTACAATATTAATCTTCCTAATGAAAAATTTACCTTTTTTGTAACAATTCATTTCGATGGCTGAAAATTTAACAATTTTCCTGAAATTCGTATTTTTTGGTCGAAAATTAATTTTCTTAATAAAAAACTTATCTTTTTGGTTAACAATTTATTTATTTGGTTGAAAATTAAACTATTTTGTTAAAAATGCATTTTTTATGGTTAAAAATTAATTAATTTCACTGTAAATATATATATATATATTTCATTTAAGCTAGAAAATTCGTGTATTGTATCGAAAATTTGCCTTTTTTGGTACAAAATTAATCACCTTGATGAAAAATTTATTTTTTTAGTTGACAATTCATTTCTTTGTTTCAAAATTGAACTTTTCCGTAGAAAATTCGTTTTTTATGGTTAAAAATTAATTTTTTCAAATATAAATATACATATTTCATTTATGGTTAAAAATGCATATATTTTTTTAAAAATTCGTTTTTTGGTAGAAAATTAATCTTAGTTGGAGATTCATTTGCTTGGTTGAAGATTTCTCATTTTAGATAAAATACCCTTTTGTTTATTTAAAAATTTAATTATTATTCTGAAAATTCGTGTTTTGTGGTAGAATAAAAATCTTTTCGATAAAAAATGTATCTTTTTGGTTGACAATTTATTTCTTTGGTTGAAAATTCATGTATTTTGTATTTCTTGGTTTAAAATTTCTCATTTAAGTTGAAAATTTATTTTTTATGTTTATAAATTTTTTTAAAACTCTAAATATATCTATTTAATTTAGGGTTCAAATTCATGTATTTTATGGAAAATTCGTCTTTTTAGGTAGAAAATTAATTTTGGTTGAAGATTCATTTTCTTGGTTAAAAATTTCTCGTTTTAGTTGAAAATTTATTTCTTTGATTAAAAAATTAACTATTTTTCTAAAAATTTTTATTTTGTGGTAAAATTATTTTTGTTTTTGTTAAAAATTCATTTTTTGATTCTTTAGTTAAAAATTGAACTATTTTCCTGAAATTTTTGTTTGTAGTAGAATATTAATCTTCTCAATGAAAAATTTATTTTTTTTGTTAAAAAATTTATTTCTTTAATTAAAAATTTAAATGCTTTCCTGAAAATTCGCATTTTGTGGTAGAAAATTAATCTTTTTTGAAGATTCATTTTCTTGATTAAAGCTTTCTCATTTTAGTTAAAAATTAATTTTTTGTTGTTGAAAATTCAACTATTTTCCTGAAATTCGTATTTTGTGGAAGAATATCTTTTTGGTTGAAAATTTAATTATTCCGTTTAAAATTTAACTATTCCGCTAAAAATTTGCTTTTTACGGTTAAAAATTGTTTTTTTTAGAACTTTAAATATGTCTAGTTCATTGAGGGTTGAAATTTCATGTATTTTGTTGAAAATTCGTCTTTTTTGGTAGAAAATTAATTTTGGTTAAAGATTTATTTTCTTGGTTAAAGATTTCTTATTTAAATTAAAAATTCATTTTTTTGTTCAAAAATTTAAATACTTTCCTGAGAATTCGTCTTTTTTGGTAAAAAATTAATCTTTTTTTAAAATTCATTTTCTTGATTAAAGATTTCTCATTTTAGTTAAAATTTAATTTTTTGTTGTTGAAAATTTAATTATTTTCCTGAAATTCGTATTTTGTGGTAGAAAATTAATCTGCGTTGAAGATTTATTTTCTTGGTTGAAGATTTCTCATTCAAGTTAAAAATTCATTTTTTTGTTAAAATTTTTTATATTTTACTGAAAATTCGTCTTTTTTGGTAAAAAATTAATCTTTTTTGAAGATTCATTTTCTTGATTCAAGATTTCTCATTCAAGTTAAAAATTTATTTTTTTGTTAAAAATTATAAATATTTTCCTGAAATTCGTATTTTGTGGTAGAATATCTTTTTGGTTAAAAATTTAACTATTTCGTTGAAAATTTAACTATTCCGCTAAAAATTTTGTTTTTTACGGTTAAAATTAATTTTTTAACTTTAAATATATCTATTCCATTGAGGGTTGAAAATTCATGTATTTTGTTAAAAATTCGTCATTTTTGGTAGAAAATTGATATTTTTTAAAGATTTATTTTTTTGATTAAAGATTTCTCATTTTAGTTGAAAATTAATTTTTTGTTGGTGAAAATTTAACTATTTTCCTGAAATTCGTATTTTGTGGTAGAAAATTAATCTTGGTTGAAGATTTATTTTCTTGGTTAAAGATTTCTCATTTAGGTTGAAAATTCATTTTTTTGTTCAAAAATTTTAATATTTTCTTGAAAATTCGTCTTTTTTGGTAAACAATTAATATTTTTTGAAGATTCATTTTCTTGATCAAAGATTTCTCATTTTATTTAAAATTTAATTTTTTTTTGTTGAAAATTTAATTATTTTCCTGAAATTCGTATTTTGTGGCAGAAAATAATCTTAGTTGAAGATTTATTTTCTTGGTTGAAGATTTTTCAATTAATGAAAAAATTAATTTTTTTGTTAAAAAATTTTAATATTTTTCTGAAAATTCGTCTTTTTTGGTAAAAAATTAATCTTTTTTGAAGATTTATTTTCTTAATTAAAGATTTCTTATTTTAGTTCAAAATTAATTTTTTGTTGTTGAAAATTTAACTATTTTTCTGAAATTCGTATTTTGTGGTAGAATATCTTTTTGGTTGAAATTTAATTATTTCGTTAAAAATTTAACTACTTTGCTGAAAATTTGTTTTTTACGGTTAAAAATTGATTTTCCTAAACTTTAAATATATCTAGTCCATTCAGGGTTGAAAATTCGTATTTTTTGGTAGAAAATTAATCTTGGTTGGAGATTTATTTTCTTGGTTAAAGATTTCTCATTTAAGTTAAAAATTCATTTTTTTGTTAAAAAATTTAAATATTTTCCTGGAAATTTGTCTTTCTTGGTAAAAACCTAATCTTTTTCAAAGATTCATTTTCTTGACTGATGATTTCTCATTTTATTAAAAAATTAATTTTTTGTTGTTGAAAATGTAATTATTTTTCTGAAATTCGTATTTTGTGGTAGAATATTTTTTTGGTTGCAAATTTAACTATTTCGTTGAAAATTTAACTATTCCGCAGAAAATTTGTTTTTTACGCTTAAAGAAGTTTTTTTTTAAACTTTAAATTTATCTATTCCATTAAAAATTGAAAATTCATTTATTTTGTTGACAATTCTCTTTTTTGGTGGAAAATTAATCTTAGTTGAAGATTCATTTTCTTGGTCAAATATTTCTTAGTTTAGTTGAAAATTTATTTTTTTGGTTAAAAATTAAAACAAATAAAGGGTTACTGAGAAAATAAGATGGGAAAACCTGTAGTTTGGACATTTATTTAAAACTATGTTTTTAACATTCTGATATTCGCATAATTTGTTTATAATATATTAGTTTAAATCACAGGATTTACAGTTCATACATTCAGTAGGTAGAAGACGTAGACATATAAATTGAGCGAAGCATAATTGTAATGAAAATAATTTTGTAGGTCAAAAAAATTAGCTATATAAATAAATAAATTATAATCACCTTGTAACATTCTTAATCAATACAAATTTTGATGTTAAAACGATTGATTCGGACAAATAACTTTTTAAGCACAAGAAAAAATTTGCCTCAGCCCAGATTTGAACTCCGAACGCCACTATCCCCGAGTGGAGCCTCGGTGCGTAATTGGTCAACGCACCACTCATGGATAGCAGCTTTACCGGTTCAAATCCGTGCCGAGGCAGATTTTTTCTAGTACTTCAAAAAAGATTTATCCGAATTAATTGTTTTAAAATTAAAATTTTTGTGATTTAAAAATGTCAAAACTCGAACGTTGACAGTATTAACATCTTCAAATGGTAATAAGATCTTCCAAAAGTATTTATACTTTAAAAAGGTCGAAAATATAGAGGAAAAACGAAAATTCAATAAAATTCCTAAATAATTGTTAATACATTAAAATTAGGAGCAGCCTTTGCAATATGAGTTGCCAGTAGTATTAAAGTAATCATGATAATTTTTTTTATCCTATGTTACCATAAAAATTAAACTTCGGATTTACGGTTAAATGTGAGATCATTACAATAATATTATATACCTATATATTTCGATTTAACACATGTAATATTAAGCATAAAATTTCCCATGACTTTTCTACAGTCTCTTCGTTCATTATACTCATTGTCAGTTTTGATTTATTTCTCAAAAATAAAAATCAAGCAAAAAAAAATTAGATTATGCACCTAGGCAGTAAAGTTGTGCATACGATACTTTATCTGAAATAGGACCTTTTCCCCTTTTATTCTCCCTTTCCTTCTTCCCTTTTCTTTTCTCCCTTTCTCTTTTTCCCTTTCGTTTTCCCCTTCCAATTTTACCCTTTCTCATTTCCCCTTTCCGTTTCCCTAGTCCTTTTAATTTTCCTCTTTCCTTTTTCTTTTTCCCCTTTACTTTCCCTTTTCTTCTTTCCTTTCACCCTTTCCAATTCTCTTTTACCCTTACCTTCTCCCCTTTCCTTTTCCCTTTCCTGCTTCTCTTTCCCCCTTTTCTTTTCTCTTGCCCCTTTTACCATTTCCCTTTCCGTTTCCCTTGTCCCCTTCTCTACGTCCCTTTCCCCCTTGTCCTTTTTCCCCTTTCCTTTCACCTTTTTCCCTTTCCTTTTGCTTCTCTTTATCACTTAGTCACTTCTTCCTCCTTGCTGTCACTTTATGTGCCGCTCGACGCGGTACAATAAAGTTCACTTTATGTGTCACTCGTCGCGGTAAAATAAAGTGCTATTTTACTGCTTCTCTGCAGTTAGATAAAGAGCTCTTTTTCTGCCTATTTCAGATGAAGAATATTATTAACAGTTTTAATTTTAGATAGCCCGCTTTATTAGATATTCATCTATTTTTCCTATTCCTCATCATCATCTTTAAAGGATCAGAAGAATCTAACACAAAAAGCTTAAGTTTTTAGGATTTTGCCCATCCGTCGTACTTTTTCCTGGGAGGTGGGTGTGTGGGGAAGTAGGGACAGTCAGTAGATACGAGGGGACCGGAAGTGATAGTGAAATTTAGGAAAATGTGGGGAGCAGGGAAAGCGAAAGAAAATTAAAGTAGTGTAAATTAGGGAAGTGGAATTGGGGGAAATGAGAGGAAGTGAAGGGAGAGTTGAGATAGGGGAAAATTAGGGAAGGGAAGTGAAGGGGAACTAAGAATATAGAAGGTAGGCAAAATTATGGGTAAAGAGTGAGGGGAAATTAGGAGAGGGGCAGTAAAGAGAGCTAAAAGTTGGGAAAAAAGGGAAGTGAGGGGACTGGCATTAGGGAAAGTAAGTGGAAGAAACTTAGAGGTAATGATGGGATTGGGAGTATATTAAAAGAGGGGAGGACAATTAGGGTGAATTAGAGGGGTGGGATTAGAGAAAATGCAGGGAGGAGTGTAGTAAAAGTAAGGGAAGGAGAACTAGAAGAAGCAAGAGAAGAAAAGTAGGAAAGCGAGGAAAGAGGAAGTAGGGTTGTGTAAGGAAATAAGGGGGTAGGGTAATCGGGGGGATTAAGGGGAACAAGGGGAATCGAGAAGGCGGGGCAGGTGAAATAAGAGATATGAGAAAAAGAAAGTGATGAACAACTAAGGGTAGGAGGCAGAGGAAATGATGGTCAGGAAGTGACGGGAAATTAGGAGAGGGAAAGTAAAAGGAAATGAGATTTGGGGAAATAGGGGATTGGTATTAGAGGAAGTAAGTGAAATAAACTTAGGGAAAATTGTGGGACAGGAAGTATGGGAAAAGAGGGGAAGGCAATTAGTGATAATTAGAGCAATAGAAGTAGGGAAAATGGAGGGAAGGCTTTAGTATAAGTAAGGGAAGGGAAACTAGGTGAAGTGAGGAGAAAAAAGTAGGAATGTAAGAAGAAAAGAAGTAAGGATGTGTAGGGGAATGAGGGGGTAGGCTATTCGGGGGAAAAAAGGTTCAGTG
This sequence comes from Amphibolips quercusostensackenii, assembly GCA_032357855.1. NCBI lineage: Eukaryota > Metazoa > Arthropoda > Insecta > Hymenoptera > Cynipidae > Amphibolips > Amphibolips quercusostensackenii. Next base: position 547,622 of record JAUELO010000274.1, on the reverse strand, counting down.
AGGGGAGGGTGTCAGTCATATAAGGGGTCGTCCATAAAGTGCGTCACATGTTTGAGAGAGGGGAGGTGGTCGTTCATTTGTGACAAAGTATGACATGGGAGGGGAGGGGGGCTTGGTCGTGAGTAATAATAAATATTACGTACAATACTTTTTTGAATTGAATAAATACAATGTACACAAATCTGCCAATCTTAAGACAATTAGAGCGTGACGTGACGTGGGGGGGGGTGGGGTATCAAGAATTTGTGACCACCTGTGACATGGGTGAGGGAAGGGGTCTGAAATGTCCAAAAAATATGTGGCGTACTTTATGGACGGCCCTTAAGAAAAAATGAGGAAAGGGAAATGAAGAACTAAGGATATGATAGGTAGAGAAAATTATGTTTAGGAAGTGAGGAGAAAATAGAAGAGGGGAAGTAAAAGGAAATGAGAGTTAGGGAAATAGGGAAGTGGTATTAGAGAAAGCAACTGAGAAAAACTCAAGGAAAATGATGGGACGGAGGGAGAGCTATAGTATAGGTGAGGGAAGAGGAACAAGTTAAAGTAAAGAGAGGCAAACTAATCCCCAGTTTGCAATGAGGGGCAAAATTAGAAGAAACTTGAGTGAGCGAGGGGAGGGGGTTGGTAAAATTAAGGAAAATGAGGAG
>JAUELO010000274.1:516114-530745 GCA_032357855.1 Amphibolips quercusostensackenii | reverse complement strand
AAAATTTCAGGAAAAAACCGCAACTATGTAGTATTAATCTAGAAGAAGATAGCTATAAACAATAATAATTTGTTTAAGCAATTATTTTTCCTGAATTAAATTGAATAATCACTCACTTTAAGTGAAAAGTGGACAAAAAGTTGAAAATTTCAGAAAAAAACGCAACTTTGTAGCATTATTCTAAGAGATTTTTGTTATAATTAATAACAAATTGTTTAAACAATTACTTTTGTTAACTTTAATTGATTATTACCTCTCTCTCTAACTGAAACGTTGAGAATAAGTTGAAAAATTTAGAAAAAACCTTGACTTTCTAACCCTTTTCTGAGAGAAAGTTGCTAAAAACAAAAATAAATTGTTTAAACAATCTGCATAAACATCTAATTATCAGTATGAAGTAGTATTTTATGTATTTGAAACAATCTGCATTTAAAAAACCGCAAAAAATCATAATTAGCGCCAAAAACTCGAAAAACCCATTTTTTCACTTATGGGGGTTTTTGGGACCCTATAAAACAGACTTATGGGGTTGATATTTGAAAAGTAATATTTTATTCGCATTTTGTATTTTCCGATTAGTATCTACACGGGAAAGTTGTGCATAGGCCTTTTAAAATTAGAGGTCAAACCATCGACAACTGTTATTCAGTGATTGTGAATTCTCTTTTGTTAAAGCACTTCGGGCTTTAACGAACATATTCTCATCACGTATTTCGTGTTTCACACTCGATTAAAATTTGTCCGAAATATATTATCACAATTTTTAATGTGCATTGATACAGAAACAGACGTATTTTCACTGTCTTGTTTTCATAGCCAGAAAAAGTGAGCCTCCTATAAAAAAAGGTCGAAAGAAAATTTCTAGATCTATTTTAGGCAGATAATTTTCTTATTAACGTATCTTGGATACGTAGGAAATTCATAGGATATTGATAGATTTTCGTAAATAATCTGCGAACTTTGAGAAAGAATTGACAAACTCGATGTGAAAATTTTAAAACCGCTAATTACTTTTTTTTCGTTAATAATTACAAAAATATTACGAGTGATTTAGAAAAAATTCTCAGAGAACTCGCAAACTGGCCTAAGAAATCTAGGAACTGGGAACTAGGATCATCTGCACGTGGCCCGCACAAATGCCGCGCGTATGTACACACTCTCGTCAACAGACTTTGAGGGTTCGAATCCTCCAAGCTGCGAATTTATAAATTACATAAATTGAATTAAAGTTGAATTTTCAAGCCAAAAAAAAAGTTTTCAAAAGACAGTTCAAATTTTAACAAAAAAGTGTATTTTCAACCAAGAAAGACGAACTTTTATACCAAATTAACGGATTTTTAACTAAAAATATCAATTTTCAACAAAAATAAAATAGTTACATTTTAAGTTAGAAAGATTAACTTGCAACAACAAAAAACGAATTTTTAACCAAATAGTAAAATTTTCAACTAAGGTAGGTTTCATACCAAAAAAAAAATGTTCAACAAAAGTGTTCAACCGAATAGTTGTAATTCAACCAAAAAGGTGATTTTTTAGCACAGAAGGTTAATTTTTTTTACCAAAAAAGACGAATTTTTAACAAAAAATATATTTTTCAACCAAATAAAGAAATTTTCATTTAAAAAAGGTAGGCTTTCTACCAAAAATAGAATAGTTAAATTTTCAGTAAAAAAAATAATTTTCAACCAAAAAAAGTCGAATTTTTAACTAAAGTGGTGAATCTTTTTTAAAAAAGTTATTTTTTGACAAAATAGTTGTATTTTCAACGAATAAATACATTTTTTTAACAAAATAATTGAATTTGCAAACAAGAAAAAAAACAACGAATTTTCAACAAAACAGTTCATTCTCAACCCAGAAAGAGGAACTTTTAAACCAAAATAACGAATTTTCAACTGAAAATATCGTTTTTCAAAAAAATGAAAAATTTACATTTTCATTTAGGAAAATGAATTCTCAACCAAAAATAAAACAAGTTTTGAACAAAATAATTAAATTTTTGTTTAATTCCGTTTTTTGGTTTGAAATTCATTTTTTTTAAATATAAAATTTAACTTTTTTGTTGAAAGTTCGTTTCATTATTATTTGAAAATTAATTTTTGCATCTGAGAACTTAACTATTCGATTTTTTTTTGTAAAAATTGGTCTTTTTTTAGTTTAAAAGTCATCTGTTTGGTTGTAAATTTATGTATTTTGATGAAAATTCGTCTTTTCTGGTAGGAAAATGCTCTCCTTGGTAAAAAAAATCATTTTTCTATTTGAAATTCGACTATTTAATTATTTTGAAAGAAATTCGTTTTATTTTTTACTAAAAAAGTAACTATTTAAATTTGGATTAAAAATTGATATTTCTAATTGAAAATTGATCTTTTCTATAGTAGAAAACCTAACTATTTGGTTAAAAATTCATCTTTTTCGTTTAAGAAAATTAACCATGTGAATGTTCAGTAAAAAATAAATCTTTTTTGGTGTAAGATTCAAAAATTTGATAGAAAATGAAACTATTTATTTGAAAATATAACTATTTCGTAAAAAAAATGATTTTTCGTTGTTGAAATAGCATCAAAGAGAGGAGACAAAGGGATAAAAAAGACGAAAATTAGTAAAGTAGTTCATGAATATCACCCCCCCCCCCCCGTAAGCAATCTGACAAAAAAGTTCCTGGAAAGTACGAATAACATGAGTGCGGTAATGATGGACACTTAATGTAAAAAAGTGGAAAAAAGATAAAGTGCGTGTTGGGTACATGGAAACATTGAATGAAGTGAGGTTGAGAGCTTGGGTATGTAGAGCAGATGCTTGGCTAGGGGACTGGCAGCGGGGAGCGGGGTGCGTGATTTTTCACCGCCGACAGCTCCGCCTTCGAGATCCGCGCATTCCACACTCTGCTCTCTTCATCCTCCATAAGTCTTATTCCTTCACCTTTGGCTGTCCCCTTCCTCCACCTTCTCATCCCCTTTCCTTCTTCCCCTCTTTTTCTTTTCTCCTTTACTTCCCCTCGACCTTCACTCTCCGCTCGCATCAACTATAGATACCTCTCCTTCTCAGTGGCGAACGATGGCAACAACGTATGCCGCGGACACGCCACCAAACACCCGTTGCACAATCTTAGATTGGCTGATTTTTGCCTTCAAACCTACCAACACACCAACACGCATGTGAAATCAAACTGATGCCAACTGTTAACAATCGTTTCGTGCTACTCACTAAAGCTTGTTCATCTACTTCCTTAAACACCTCACTCTCAAACTTCTTTAAATTTTCTCACCCCCTCTTCATCTTACAACTTATCTTATGTTCCCGGCTTCCCTTCTCACTCTCCAATGATCCCCTCTGGCCACTGCCACCATTCTATCTGCTCCACCTCATTTACAAAAATCCCTCTCTACCATCCTTTACCATCAACCTCTCTCCATATTGTTTTAATATTTACCACTCTGATCTTTCCCTTGCGTTTATATAACGCTCTCCCTCTCCCATTTACCACTGTTATATATTACCTGCTATCCTACGCCTCACCAACAACCTTTACCAGATATTCCTCGGACCCATCATCCTAACATCGACCCTTCCAATCCTCTCACTTCACCGTTTCTACCACTTAACATCATTAATATTTTTTACTTTTTTTCTCATTTACTTTTCGCTACCCTCTATCCTTCTTTTCATGTTCTTCCATTCCTTGCCCAACTTTTCACAATTCTATATTTTCTTCTAGACCTTCCACTTTCAATTATTCTCCTCCTGCCTCTTTAAACTACTCTGTCCCTCCTCATTTTTTCCCACCAAAAATTTTTCACCTACACTCTTTAAATAGCATCTTCTCTAATCCGTCGTTTAGCATCCACCCTTCTTACCCTTCGACTCCACCCTTCTATCACTCAGCATATTTATATTTGTTGCTTCCCCTCACTTACTTCGGACCTCTATCAGTGCTCACTTGTTACCCTCTTTATATCCATCCACAAAACTTTTTCTACTTATACCCTTCAGCCTTGCCGTCCCTCACTTACTATGTTCCCTGATAACCCTCGCGTTCCTCCTCCCTCCCCTCGCACCGCATACCGTTCACCTTTCTGCTCCATCCCATTTCTTCCAATCCAATGGGCTTGACCTGCACTACTCCCATTTCACTCTCTTCCCCCAAATCGCTATCCTCTTTTCCCCTTCTTCCGATCGTTCCAGCATCCAAGTTTTTTTACGCAGACTTCTCCCTATCTCCAACTTATTACTATTCTATATCTTTTGCTAGTCCTACCACTCTCCCTTATTCTTCTCGTGCCCCACCTTGACCCTCTATGTCTCTTCACGTTTCTTCCCATCCAACTACATCACCAACACGTTTTAACAGCACCCGTTTTAACTCATCGCTCTAGCATCCACCTTTCTCATCCTTTATTCCACCACTTCTAACAAATGAAATATTCATGTTTTCTGCTTGCTTTTACTTTCCTCGTACTCCTTGTCCGCATTCGAGCTTACGCGCTCCCACCACAAAACCCTCTCGTATACATCATCACTATCTTTCTTTTGCCATCGTTCTAGTATCCACCGCTCTTACCATTCCCTTCCGCTCACTTCTCTCCTCCTCTTCTTGAACGTATCACTATTATATATTTTCTGCTAGCACTCCCACTCTTTGTCATGCTCCTCGTACTCACAACTAAAACCTGCTTTTCCTCACTTCCCTTACTTCCCACACTTCCCTTGTACCCTCTATCTCTATCCACACCTCATTACTCCACCTTTCATATCCTTACCCAAAACCCTCTCATTCCTACACCCTTCACCACCATCCCTTCTTTACACCGTTCTAACATCCACCCTCTTCGATTTCCTTTCCTGTCCCCTCTTACCAATACTCTGTGATCTCTGCTATTCCCCTCACTATCGCTTACTCCCGTCGTGTCACCTGCCTCTACCTCACTTACCCCTTCCTTTTTCATCACATTCAACCTTCTCTGTACGTAACCTTCTCCTCACCCTCAACATTTATCACAGCCCAACCCTCGGTCTCTCTTCTGACATACTAAAAGCAAAATAGTTCACAAGGACATTGTACTTTAACTGGAATATTGATTTCATATTCTTCATCAGTGTCCTATTATTGTACGCTTCATGCCCTATTTGTATTAACGGACTTCGGCGAGAAAAAAATAGAGAGAAATTTATCAACTTGATTTTCTTCTTTAAAGTGTAAAGGTGAAAAATCTTATTAAATAAAAGTTTTCAGTTTATTTATATTTATTGAAGTGGAACTTCTTTTAGGACGGGAGTGAATTTTGGGACGGGAGTGAATTGAAGAAAACAGTGTGTGGCAGTGCAGACACGCGGCAGAAGTAAAACTTTGATGGATTCTCCTTTTTTCTTTCCGCTTTCACCCTTCTGGTTTCCCTTTTCTCCTTTCCTTATTCTGGTTTCCCTTTCCCCTTTCTTTTTTCTCATTTCCCTTGCAATAAGGCCACGCGGCAAAGGTAAAACTTTAATGGATTCTCTTTTCCTCTTTCTCCTTTCACCCTTCTGTTTTCCCTTTTCTCCTTTCCCCTTTCTGGTTTCCCTTTTTCTCTTTCCCCTTGCTGGTTTTCCTTTTCCTTCTCCCTTTCTTGTTTCTCATTTCCCCTTTCCTCTTTCTGAATTTCCTATCCTCTTTTCCCTTATTCATTTCCATACTTATTTATTAGAAGGGAAACCAGAAGGGGAAAGTAAAAGGGAAAGAGAAATGGGAAAAATTGCAAATTCAGACGATTTATTTCTTTAAGAAACTTTAGGAGAGACAGCATATACAAGCTTAGCATGATGTAGTGGGGGTATCGAAGAGAAGCATTCAGAGAAACTGCGAATAGCCGCACAAAAGGAAAGGAAGATTGTCCTACGTTTTTTTTTTTAATTCGCTCCCGTCTCAAAAAAAAGTTTCACTTTAAGAACGACCGACCGTATGATTGTACGAACGGACAGGGTCTGGATCGAGAAATTTCTCTGTACCTCTTACTTTCCTACCTTTCCCATTACCCCTTCTTCTTTTCCTTTTCCCTTTCTCCTCCTATTCAAGTCTCTCTTTTGTGCGGCGATTCGCAATAGCTCTAAAGACTTCTCTTTGATATCCCCACTCTTTATTATTTATTTATTATAATTTATTATTATTATTTATTTATTGTTATTTTTTAATTATTCTAGACAAAACATAAACACTGGACCTTAAAATATGATTTTAAGACCACTAGCATGGACAAGAAGTCCAGTACAGTGGTCCAGTATAGTTATTAGTTAATAAAGATTGATGAATAATAATTATTTATTATTTGGTTATTATTATTTTCATTATTATTCATTAACTTGTTCTCTGGTTCTACCCGGTTTTTTATCATCAGCTACGGACTAAGTCAAGTGCTTAATATTATTATTATTATAATTATAAATATTATGTGATATTATAATTAAAATTGAGTCCCTGATAGTATATATGCGCAGGTGTGATATCAGTAAAGCCAAAAGTGGAGCAGGTGCATAAAAGAAAATTATTCTGAAAGGTGATTGTCGAAGCGCGTTAGAAATGGCAGTCTAGAATTCTTCCGCAAAAGGTGTAGAAAGAGAATATGTATAGATGTGCAAAACCGTTTACATTGGTTGATCGGGTCAGCGATTTGTCGACAAGAAGGAGGAATTCCAATCGTTCGTGTTTTATGATCTTGGCATACCTTCGCAAGTGCAAGAGTATAAAGAACTTGAGACTGTAATTTTGTTGATTGTGAATTCTCTTTTGTTAAAGCTCTTTTTTCTATAACGAAAACATCCTCATCACGATTCTCGCAATCATGTTTGGCGCGCTATGCGCGCGATAAGTTTCTTATTAGCAGTCAAATACTCAAATATAAATATTTTAGAGTGGCCTTTAAAAAAACACAAAAATTCTGGTCATTTCCAGGCTACTAAACATTTTTCCAAGCTATACAAATTTTTAATTTTTAATTTTCATAACTGAAAAAATGTTCCATTTAACAGTATAAAGAACTGGTGATTGTAATTTGGTGATTGTGAATTCTCTTTTGTTAAAGCTCCTTCGTCTTTAAGGTACAAATACTCATCACGATACTCGCAATCATTTTTGCGCGCTATGCGTGCGATTAAAACTTGAACTACTATGTTCAAAATAAATTTTTTTGTTGAATATTCATAATTTTATTTTAAAATTTATCTCTTTAGTTGAAAAATAAATTATTTTCTTGCAATATCGTTTTTATAAGTAAAAATAAACTATTTGGTTAGGAAATTCGTACTTTTGGATTGAGTAGTGTGCTACAATCCATTGCTCGAATTACCCTAGATTATTTGGATTACCTAGAATAACCTTCGATCCCCTCAGATTACACTGGATTTTTTTGTATTACAAGTGGATTACCTAGCATAATAAATAGATTAGCTGATATTACCTGGATTACTCCGTCTTGTCTGGCATTATTTAGAATTATTTAGGATTAAAAGTGATTTAACTGAAATTAAAAGTGTATTGCCTAGGATTACACTGAATTAAAAAAGGTTACAGGTGGATTACTAAGGGATACAAGAGTATTAATCTAGATTAGCCAAAAAACGCTGGATTTTGCGGATTACATTGTATTATTCGTCTTTTTCCACATTATAAGTGGATTACTTCAAATTACAGGTAAACTACCTGGAATTACAAGTGGATTAAGTAGCATTACAAGTGGATATCGTAGGACTACAAATGGATTACGCAGTATTAAAAGTGGATTATGTAGAATTACAAGTGGATTACGCGGAATTAAAGTGGATTGTGTATGATTACAAGTGGATTGCGTAGGGTTATAAGTGGATCACCTTCTCTTACTCCACGCTGCCTAGATTGCAAGTGGATTATTCAGGATTACCTATGATCATGCAAGACTACCCTGAATTACCTAGGATAAGACTAGATTACTTAGAATTATAAGATGATTATCCAGGATTAAAAGTGGATTACCTCAGATTAGAAGTGGATTACACTGAATTACTCCTGATTATTTGGATTAACTAGGATTTCAGTGATTACTCAAAATTACAAGTAGGTTATCTAGGGTTTTAAGTGGATGTCCCAGTATTACAATAGCTAACTCGGACGAATCTGAATTACTTGGATTATTTGGATTACTTGTGGATTATCTAGGATTACAAGTGTGATACCGAGAACTATACTGGCTTACAACAGATAACAGATTAATTATCTAGGGTTACAAACGGATTACCTATGATTGCAAGAGGATTAGGCCGTATTACAGGTGGATTGCAGATGAACATAAATGGATTGCCTAGGATTACTATGATTACTCCTATTTTCCTAAAAATAAAAGTGGATTATGTAGGATTACCTAAGATTACTCTGCGTTAAAAGTGGATTATCTGGGATTAGAAAATGATAACCTATGATAGCGAGTGGATTCCTCGAATGACATGGGATCACAAGTGGATTACTTAGGATAACCTATGATCACTCCCCATTAGAAGTAGATTATTTAAAATTACAAAATGATAAACTATGATAGCAAGTGGATTACTCTGTATTACATGTGGATTGCACTGGATTGCACCGAATGAAATAATATTACAAGTGGATTATTTAGGATTACCTATGATTGCTGCGCGTTTCAAATAGATTATCTAGGATCACAAAATGATAACCTATGATAACAGGTAAATGGTGGCGGATTACAAAATATTACAAGTGGTTTTTTTTTTGGATTGCCAATGATTACTGCGTCTTAGAAATGGATTATCTGGGATAATAAAAAGGATAAAAAAGTAAATAACTCGAATTACAAGTAAATTACTGATAACTTTGTATTACACGTGGATTATACTGGATTTATTTGGATTACATAATATAACAAGTAGATTATTTCGAATTGCTTATGATTGCTCCGTATTAGAAGTGGATTATCTGGGATTAAAAAATGATTAACTATAATAACAACTGGATTACTGCAGATTACATAAAATTACAAGTGGGTTCTTTTTAGGATTACCTATGATTACACCGCGTTAGAAGTGGATTATCTATGATTTCAAAATGATAACCTATGATAACAAGTATATTACCTCAGATTACAAGTGTATTATACTAAATTGCGACGGATTACACAGGATTACAAGTGGATTCTTTTGGAATAACCTATAATTACTCCGCGTTAGAAATGGATTTTTTAGAATTACAAAATGATAACATATGATAACAATTGGATTACTTAGAATTAAAAGTGGATTATATAGGATTGCATCACATTATATAGGATAACATGTGAATTATTTAGGATCTCTTATGATTATTTCGCGTTAGAAGTCGAGTATCTAGGATTACAAAATGATAACCTTTGATAACAAGTGAATTACTTTAGATCAAAAGTGAATTATACAGTATTTCAGCGAATGACATAGAATTGCGAGTAAATTAGTTAGGATTACCTATTATTACTCCGCTTCAGATGTAGATTATCTAGGATTACAAAATGAGAACCTATGATAACAAGCGGATTACTTTGAATTACAAGTGGATTATACTTGATTGCTCCAAATCACAAAGTATTACAAATAGATTATTTGAAATAACCTATGATTGCTCCGCGTTAGGAATGGATTATTTTTGGTTACAAAATGATAACCTATAAAACAAGTGGATTACGGGGGATTACATATTATCACAGGTAGATTTTTGGGATTACTTATGATTACACCGTGTTAGAAGTGGATTACCTGTGATCACAAAATGACAAACTACCATAACAAGTGGATTGCTTTAGATTGCATAGGATTACAAGTGGATTTTCAAGGATTATCTATAATCACTCCCAGTTAGAAATGAATTATCTGGGATTAAAAAATAATTACCTATGACAAAAAGCGGATTATTTCTTATAACAAGTGAATTATATTGGATTATAATGGATTACACATAATTACAAGTGGATTATTTAGGATAACCTACGATTACACCGCGATAGATTCTAATTATCTGGGATCACAAAATGATAACTTATGATAAAAAGTGGATTACATCGCATTGCAAGAGGATTATACAGGATTACTTGGATTACATAGGATTACAAGTGGATTTTTTTAGGATTACCTATAATTACTCTGCGTTAGAAATGGATTATCTGGGATTACAAAATGATAACTCATGTTAAGTGGATTACACTGGATTGTCGCGGATCACAAGTGTATTACACAAGATTACACTGTACCTCTTCGGATTACACCGGATTGAGTAGGGTTAAGAGTGGATTATCTGGATTCACACTGGATTTTTTGGATGATTCAGCAAAAATAAAACTTCTTCTAATCTCGTATTGTTTCAATTTAATAAAGGGAAATAAATTCTAATACGTAGAATACCACTATGTTTAACTAAAAAAAGAAGTATCATTAAAAATTAAATTTCCATTAAATGCGTAATTGCATCCGCCCTTGGTGGTCGTTACGGCATTGAGGCGACGCTTCTGAAGAACCATGCATGGATATCATCAAAGAAAATATTGATCGTTTCACGCATGGTTTATTAAATCACATGCGAGACACGAGAAGGACAATTTTGTAGTGATTTCTTCGATAAAAAGAGTTGCTGGAAAACACCGAGGATGTTTCAGTCATTAAGTTCTAATTCGCGTGTTCCGGCAGACGCAAAATGTATTCTCAACAGAAAAAACTTGAAGTATTTAAAAATTCCAGTTCAACATTCTATGAATCTTTCTCTAATCCCAGCAGACTTGAAAGGCCTTCCTTTTTTCACAGAAAATATTTTTAAAAACCGGGAAATGAGAGAAAAGTTAGAGAATCTTATTAGTCAGGTAAAGTCAAGGAAAAAGTCAGGAATAAAAAAAAACAGTGTGTGAGAGTGAGACCACACGGCAGAAGTGAAACTTTGATGGATTAACTTTGGAATTTTTCGTAACAAATCATTATAAGTTTTGAGAAGATTGCATAGTAAGAGAGTGCAGAAAAAAAGGGCAAGGTGAAAAAGGGAAAGGAAAGGGGGAAGGGATAAGAGAAATAGTAAAAATAAAAGGAGAAAGGGCAAGGGAAAAAGGCAACAAAAAGGGAAAGGGAAGAGGGAAATGAAAAGGGAAAAAGAAAGAGAAAGGCAAAGGAAAGGGTGAAGGGGAAAGAGAAAAGGGGAAAAATGGAAAATGGAAAGCGAAACGGCAAGGGGGAAAGACAAAGGAAAGAGAAAGAAAAAGGGACAGGGGAAAATGAAAAGGAGAAAGGGAAAAGAAGAGAAAGATAAAGGGAAAGCAGAAGTAGAAAGAGGAAATAAAAGGGAAGGGGAAAGAGGAAGAGAAAGGGGAAAAGAAAAAATTGAAAATGGAAGGGGAAAAGAAAGAGCAGGGGAAAGAGGAAAGGCAAAAATGAAAAATAGAAGGGGAAAGGGCAAGGGAAAAGAGCTAGTGAAAGGTAAGGGAAAAAGGAAATACAAAAGAAAGGGAAGGAGAAAAAAAGAGTGAAGGGGAAGAGGAAAAGGGAAGAGGAAGAAGAAGAGGAGGAAAAGCAAAAAGGAAAGGGGAAATGTAAAGGAAAATACAGGACTGGAAAATGGAAGAGCAAAGGGGAAATAGAAGGCGAAGAGGAAAGTAAATGGCAAAAGGAAGCGAAAAGGGGAAGGGGAAATAGGAAAAAAGGAAAAATAAAGAAGGGTAAAGAAAACTGAAAAAGGAAAGAAGAAGAAAAGGAAAGGGGTAAAGGAGAAAAAAGAAGTTTAAAGCGGAAAAGGGGTAATTAAAGGGGAAAAGGGGAATCGGAGTTTTTGGAATTTTATCCAAAATATGTGTAAAGCAGAAAAGCAATGTGTTAAAAAGGGAAAGAGGAAAAGGGAATAGTGGAAAAGGGACAGGGAAAAAGGGGAAAAAGTAAGAGAAAAAAGGGAGAAGGAGAAAGACAAGAGAAAGGGGAAAGAAAAGGCAAAGGTGAAATGAGAAATTTAAAATGGGGAACTAAGAAAAACAGAAAATAGGAAAGAGGAAGGAAAAAGGGGGAATGGAAAAAGGGGACGAGGGAAATGGATAACAGGAAAATATAAGAGGGAAAGGGGAAAAAGAAAAAGGTAAAAAAGGGGAAAGGAGAAATAGGAAAGGTTAAAGCGACAGGGGGAAAAGAAAGGGGGAAAAAGTAAATATGAAACAGGGAAAACGGAAAAAGAAAGGAAAGATAGAAGAGAAAGGAAGGAGGGGAAAATAGAAGGGGAAAAGGGAAAATGAAAGGCGAAGAGGAAAGAGAAGGGAGATAGGAAATAGGAAAATAGAAGGGGAAAAGGGAAAATGAAAGGCGAAGAGGAAAAAGAAGGGAGAACGGGGAAGGGGAAACAGGAAAAAGAGAAAAAGAAAGAAAGGTGAAGGGAAAGGGAAGGAAAAGGGAAAGAAGAAGAAAAGGAAAAAGGAAAGGGGTAAAAGAGAAAAAGGGGTAATCAAAGAGAAAAACGGGAATTAGACTTTTGTTGGTTTTATCCAGAAAATGTGTTAAGCAAAAAAACAATGGGTTGAAAAGGGAAAGGGGAAAAGTAAAAAGGAGACAGGGAGAAAGAGAAAGGGGAAAGAAAAGGGAAAAGTAAAAAAAGAAATGGGAAATGAGAAAATGGGAAAAACGAAAAATGGGAAAAAGGGAAAGAGAAAAAGGAAATCCGGGAAATCGACAAGAGGAAAAGGGAAGAGGGAAAGGGGAAAAAATGTTGAAAAGGGGGCAAGGAGAAATGGAAGAGGTTAAAGAGGAATAATAAAGAGGAAACTATAAACGGGAAAAGTGGAAATCTTCTTGGTGAAAAATTTATCTTTTTGTTGACAATTTATTTCATTGAACGGCAGTTTAACTATTTTTTTTAACAATTAACATTTTTTACTTAACATTAATTTTTCAACCGAAAATATAACTTCATAATTTTGGGTTAGCAATTTATTTTTCGTGTTGTTAAAGATTCCTTATTTTAGTTAAAAATTTATATTTATTTATAAATTAATTTTTTGTTTAACAATTTAACTATTTTATTGAAATTTGAGGTATTTTGTTAAGTTTTTATCTCATTTCCAATTAGAGAGAGGTGAATAATTAATTAAAGTTAACAAAATTAATTGTTTATGCCATTTATTATTATTTTAAATAATATTATATTTGAATAACATTAAAGTGTTGCGGTATTGTCTAAAATATATATCTTTTTGTCTACTCTTTACTTAGGGTTTTGTAATAATGAATAAAACTTACCAAACATAATTGTTTAAACAAATTATTACTGTTAAAAACTATCTTCTCCTATAGTAATGCTAAATATTCATGCTTTTTTCTGAAATTTTTTACTTTTTGCCAACTTTTCACTTACTAAGCACAACAATAATTTATGCAAGTTAACAAACAAAATTGTTTTAGCGATTTATTATTGTTTATAATTATTTTTCTTCAGATAATTAGTAGAAAGTTGCGGTTTTTTCTGAATTTGTTTACTTTTTGTTAACTTATTTCTTAGTAAGTTAATAATTAATCCAAGTTAGAAGCAAATATCAATTAATAATATTAATTTAAACAAAAAGGCTCTCAGTGTACTTCAAGGAAAATTTATATTTAAAATAATCTATACAGAAAATTTAAAGAATATTTCAAATATGTGTTTTATTTCAGAAAAGTCAATTCACAAAAAAAAGAGATTGTTTAAAATTTTAGAAAAAATCGAAATTATATAGTATTAATACAGATGAAGAGTTATAAGTAATAATAAATTGTTTAAACAATCATTTTTGGTATATTTGATTATTAAGTCACTCCAAGTGCAAAATAGACAAATAGTTAACAAATTTAGAAAAAACCGCAACTTTCTACGATCAAGCAAAAAGAGTATTATAAACAATAATAATAAATTGTTTAAAAAATAATTTTTGTTAACTTAAATTACTTATTGCTCCACTCTAGTTGAAAAGTAAAAAAAAGTTAAAAATTTAAAAAAAACTGCAACTATCTTTTATTAATATAGACGAAAATTGCTATAAGCAATAATGTTTTGTTTAGACTAATATTTTGTTAATTTAAATTAATTATTACTCCACTTTAATTGAAAAGCAAAAAAATGTTAAAAATATCAGAAAAACCCGCAACTATCTAATATTAATATAGATAAAGATAGTTATAAATAATATTAATTTCTTAAACTATTATTTTTGCTATATTAAGTTAATTATTAAATCACTCTAAGTAAAAAATAGACAACCAGTTAAATAAATTTGAAAAAATCGCAACTTTCTACCATCAAGCAAAAAGAATGTTATAAACAATAGTAATAAATTGTTTAAATAATTAGTTTTGTTAACCTGGATTAATTGTTACTTCACTTTAATTGAAAAGTGGAATAAAGTTTAAAATGTCAGAAAAAACCGCAACTATCTGGCATTCATATAGATGAAGATAGTTACAAGTAATAATAATTTCTTTAAATAATTCATTTTGCTGTATTTAATTGATTGTTAACTTAAAAAATAGACAACCAGTTAAATAAATTTGAAAAAACCGCAACTTTCTACCATCAAGCAAAAATAATGTTATAAACAATAGTAATAAATTGTTTAAATAATTAGTTTTGTTAACCTGGATTAATTGTTACTTCACTTTAAT
>JAUELO010000274.1:458686-474016 GCA_032357855.1 Amphibolips quercusostensackenii | reverse complement strand
GGAGATACCTGAACTATATGGTCAGCCATGCGGAATGGACGACGGCTGCACTACGGAATACCGATAGATTGGACCCATGCATCGACATTGTACCAATATACCTGCAATGTGCGCGCTATCTCAAGTCTGAACCACTTTGCGGTTAATACCACTCATAGGGGATAGGGTAGGGGTCTATCTACTTGATTTGTTCTACCGCTGAAGCCATTGTGCAGCAAGGCTCGAAAGATAACAATTTGTCGGGCGCAAGTTAATTTGTAATATCACATGTCCAAAATGCCGCTTGACAACCGACATGCAACCGATCAATCGGTTACGGTTTCCACCTATAAATACTATAAATCGGATTTATGTCTAACGGTAGAGGTAAAAGATTATCTTGAGAGTTTTTCATTCCTTTGTATAATGGATATAATTTAGTGTGTTCACAATTTTATCAATCAATATCTATACTCATAGCAATCCGAGCACCAATCAAGGCTTTATAGAATTTTATACTGTAATCATAATTTACACTATGATCATAACAATGATTGTAGTATTATTATGTGAGAATGTTGTTGGTAAAAAATGATATGCTTGAGACAAAGTAAATGAAATTTGTCGGAAGTATGTTATTTGCATGTCAACAACATCAATTACACATTTTTATACATTATACACTTATATGACTATACATTTATATGGCAACAACATCATATGTCAACAACGTATGTTGTAACATATTTGATGAATTTTGAAAATTTGATAAATTCATCAAACTTTTGGACATATTTAGAAATTGTGGAACTATATCAAAATTTTGAAAATGTATAGAAATTCACCAAAATTTTAGAAATTTTTAAAATTCACGGAAACTTATAAAAATTTTCGAAAACTTTTTAAAATTTTAAAAATGTTAGAAATCCATAAAAATTTTTTAAATGTATCGAAATTTCAAAAAATTATCAAAATTCAAAAAATTTATTAAAATTTTGAAAATCTTAAGAAATTCATCAAAACTTGAGACATTTATCAAAATTTGAAAAATTTAACAAAAATTTGAACATTTTTTAAAGTTTTGAAAAATGTTATAAAATTTGAAAGTTTTACAAATATTAAAAATTTTGTAAATTTATCAAACTTTTCAACATTTTTTGAAATTGTGAAAATATATCAAAATTTAAAAATTTTTTAGAAATTTTATCAAAATTTGGGAAATTTATCAACATTTTTAAAATTTTGAAAATTTTATGCATTTTATACATTTTTAAAATTTTATAAATTTCAAAAATTTTGTAAATTTGATAAGTTTTGAAATTTTTTATAAATTTTGAAAATTTTTAAAATTTTTAAAATGTAATAAATTTTGAAAATTTTGAAAATTTTATAAATTTTATAAATTTTAAAATTTTTATAAATTTTGAAAATTTTATGAATTTAAAAAATTTTTTAAATTGCGAAAATCTTAAGAAATTCATTAAAATTTAAAAAATTCATTAAAATTTGAAAAATTTATCAAAATTTCGAAAATCTTAAGCAATTCATCAAAACTTGAGAAAATTCATCAAAATTTGAGAAATTCAACAAAAATTTGAACATTTTTAGAAATTTTTGAAAAATGTTCTAAAATTTAAAAATTTTATAATTATTGAAAATTTTGTAAATTTATCAAACTTTTCAACATTTTTAGAAATTGTGGAAATATATCAAAATATAAAAATTTTTTTTAGAAATTTTAGCAAAATTTGAGAAATTTATTACAATTTCAGAAATTTTGAAAATTTTATACGTTTTATAAATTTTTGAAATTTTATCAATTTTAAAAATTTATCAAAATTTCGAGAATTTTAAGCAATTCATCAAAATTTAAAAAATTTAACAAAAATTTAAACATTTTTAGAAATTTTGAAAAATTTCATAAAATTTGAAAATTTTATAAATATTAAAAATTATGTAAATTCATCAAACTTCTGGACATGTTTAGAAATTGTGAAAATATAATAAAATTTTAAAGATTATAGAAATTTCATCAAAATTTAAGAAATTTATAAAAATTTTAGAAATTTCGAAAATTTTAAACATTTTATACATTTAAAAAATTTTATCAATTTTAAAAAATTTATCAAAATTTCAAAAATCTTAAAAAATTCATCGAAAATGTGAGAAATTTAACAAAAAATTTAAACATTTTTAGATATTTTGAAAAATTTTATAAAATTGAAAAATTTTATAAATATTGAAAATTTGGTAAATTTATCAAACTTTTCGACATTTTTTGAAAATGTGGAAATATATCAAAATATGGAAAATTTAAAAAAAAATTTTTTATTCATCAAAATTTTGGAAGTATATTATTGAAAATTTTCTGAAATTTACTAAAATTTTAGAAATTTTTAAAAATGTTCAGAAGCTCATCTAAATTTTTAAAATTTTAGAAATCCATCAAAATTTAAAAAATTTATCAAAATTTCAAAAATTTTTAGAAATTTTTGAAGTTTATCAAAATTTGGTAAATTTTTCAAAATTTTTGAAGTTTATTAAAATTTGCAAAATTTAAGAAATTTATCTAAATGTTTGAAATTTATTAAAATTATAAGCATTTTTATAAATTTTGAAAATTTTAAAAATTGTATAAATTTTGAAAATTTTTAACATTTTAAAAATTTTTGAAAATTTTGACAATTTTATAAATTTTGAATATTTTATAAATTTTATAAATTTTGAATATCTTATAAATTTTAAAAATTTATCAATATTTCGAAAATCTTAATTTGAAAATTTTATGCATTTTATACATTTTAAAAATTTTATAAATTTTAAAAATTTATCAATATTTCGAAAATCTTAAGAAATTCATTAAAATTTAATAAATTTAACAAAAATTTGAACATTTTGAGAAATTTTTTTAAAATTTGATAAAATTTGAAAATTTTATAAATATTGAAAATTTTGTAAATTTATCAAACTTTTGGACATTTTTAGAAATAGTAGAAAAATATCAAAATTTTCAAAATTTTTGGAAATTTACCAGAATTTTACATTTTTTAATTTTCCGGAAAATTATCAAAATTTTGAAAATTTTAGAATACATCAAAATTTTGAAAAATTTAGAAATTGCTTAGGATTTTAGAAATTCATCAAAATTTTAAAAATTTATCAAAATTTTAAACATCTTTAAAAATTTTGAAAATTTATAAATTTATCATACTTTTGGACATTTTTAGATATTTTTGAAATATATCAAAATTAAGAAAATTTTTCAAAATTTTTGAAAATTTTGATATTAATTTATCAAAATTTCTAAAATTGTAAGAAATTTTGGAAATTTATCAAATGCTGATTGAATTTTGAAAAAAATTGTTATGTTTTTAATTAAAGGGAAAGATTAATTTAAAAAAAAGAAGAATATTCTACAAAATAGTTAAATTTTCAACTTTATAAATGAATAAATTATCAAATCAAATAATGAATCTTCATTCAAGAAAAATAATTTTCAGCACAGTAAAATAAATTTATAATATTAATAAAATATAAAAACATTTTCATTTTTAAACGAAAACAGTTGAATTTGACTAAAAAAGAAAATTATGTAACAAAACTACTGAATCCTTAACCAAAACAAGTCAATTTTTGACCAAACAGTTGCATTTAAAAAAACATACTCAAAAAGATGATTTTTCAAAACAAAAAATTCAAATTTTTACCGAATAGTTTAATTTATAAAGAAAAAATATGAGTTCACAATCAAACATATGATAATATACTTTTCACAAAAAAAAATTTGACATTACAGCAAAAATAGTTGTCTTTGTTAAAAATTAATTTTTTTTGTTTAATGATTCATCACTGTATTTCAAAATTTATCACTTTTTTTAAAAATGTAACTACTTTGTTGAAAATAATTTTTTTATTTTTTGTAAATAAATTTGTTTGATTGAAAATTCAATTATAATAACATTATTATCTATAAATATATATTATATATATTATATTATTACTATATTATATAATTATTAAATTTTTCCTGTTTTTGGTTAAAAATTTATCTATTTGTTAACAAAATTAATCTACTTGGTTGAAAATCTACCAACTTTGTAAAAAATTAATTTTTCTGGTTGAAGGTTCTTGATTTTAGTTCAAAATCGTTTGGTAGAAACTTTAACTTTTTTGGTAAATAAATAATTTATTTTGTCGAAGATTCGTCTTTTTTGGAAAAAATTAATCTCCCTGGTTGAAAGTTCACCTTTTTAGTTAGAAATTCAAATTAATCGTTAAAAATTGAAATCTTTTGTTCCAAGTTTATTTTTTTGGTTGACTATTCATTTTTTTATCAGAAAAATGTTTTTCCTTGGTTAACAATTGTACTATTTTCGTGAAAAATTTAACCATCTTGTTCAAAATAAGTTTCCCTTACAAATTAAAAAATTCTCTTTTTTAACTGATAATTTAACTATCCCGTGTTTGGTTAGAAATTTTTTTGAATTATTCTCAATTTTGTTTAATTTCTAAAAATTCTTTTGAATTCTGTGGAATTCTTCGTAATTCCTTTAAATTCTTTTGGATAGTTCGAATTCCTTTGAAACATTTTAATTTCTTTTGAATTATTTTTAACTCCTTGTAAATCTTCGCAGATCCTTTAAATTCTTTTAAATTTATTTTAATTCTTTGAATTCTTTTAAATTCGTTGGAATTCTTTTAAATTCGTTGAAATTTTTTTAAATTCTTTGGCATTTTTTGAATTCTCCTAATTTTCTTTAATTTATTTTAAATTCTTTGGAAATATTTTGATTTATTTTGAATGTCTTTGAATTATTTTCAATCCTTTGGAATTTGGTTAATTTTTTAAAAATTTCTTTGACTTTTAAAATTTTATTTTGAATTCTTTTCATTCCTTTTACATTTTTTGAATATACTTTGAGTTCTTTTGAATTCTTTTGGATTATTTTGTAATCTTTTAAATTTGTTTGAATTCTCAGAAATGATTCTGAATTTTTTTAAATGATTTTAAATTTTTTCGAATTTGCTTGAATTTTTTCTTGATTTTTAAAAATTCTTTTATTTTCTTTAAAATTTTATTTCAATATTTCAAATTCCTTTCAAATATTTTAAATTCTCTAGAAATCTTTTAAATTCTTTTAAATTCTTTTGAATTATTTTTCATTCTTTTGAATTTGTTAGAATTC
This sequence comes from Amphibolips quercusostensackenii, assembly GCA_032357855.1. Lineage (NCBI taxonomy): Eukaryota > Metazoa > Arthropoda > Insecta > Hymenoptera > Cynipidae > Amphibolips > Amphibolips quercusostensackenii. The sequence continues at coordinate 468,851 of JAUELO010000274.1, read as the reverse complement.
TTTTGAAGTCTTTTGAACTTATTTGATTTTTCTAATTCTACTAAATGCGTTTGAATTTTTCTAAATTCTTTTAGATAATTTGAAATTCTTTCAAATTTTTGAACATTCTTTTCAATTACTTTTACTTCTATTGATTTTTAAAACTCTTTTGAATCTTTTTATTTCTTTTAAATTCGTTTGAAGCTTTGAAATTCTTTTGAATTATTCTCAATTTTTTTGAATTTTAAAGAAACTTTGAATTCTCTTAAATTCCTTGAAATTCATTTGAATGTTTTAAAATTATATTGAATTTTATCCAATTCTTTGAAATTATTTTAAATTCTTTTGAATTTCTTTTATTTCTTTTGAATTTAATTTTTATTTCTTTTAAATCATTTTGAATTCTCTCAAAATCTTTTGAATTTTTTGAAATAATTTTTTGATATTTTCAATTAAAATTAAAATAAAAATTCTTTTGAATTCATTTAAATTATAAGAAACTCATTTAAATTCATTGGATGTCTCTTTGATTTTTTTTTAATACTTCTGAATTATTTAAAATTCTTCTGTTATTTCTTTCATTCTTTTTATTTCTTTTGACTTACTTTGATTTCTTTAGTAATCTTTTGAATTTTCAAAAATTCTTCTGAATCATTTTTATTTCTTTTGAACTTGCGTGAATTCTCTTGAATTTTTTGGAATCTTTTGAAATTTTTTGTTATTTATTGGATTTTTTTTTCAATTCTTTGGTTTTTTTTATATTTTGTAGTATTCTTCTAAATTCTTTTCAATTTTTTTAAATTATTTGAAATTATTTTCAATTCTTTTGAACTTGCATAAATTCTTTGGAATCCTGGGGAACTTTTATAATTCATCATAATTTTTTGGAATTCTTTAATTTTGTTTAATTCTTTATAATTCCTTTAAAGTCTTTTAAATTATTTTGAATTCTTTTAAATTGGTTTGAATTTTTTATATGTTTTGAAATTCTTTGGAATTCTTTTGAACTCTTTTAAATTTTTCTGAGTTCTTTCGAATTTTTCAAAATACTTTAAAATTATTTTCAATTGCTTTTCATTTTTTTAAATTCTTTTGAATACTTTCAATTTCTTTAAGATTTTTCTGCAATATTTTGAATTCTTTTCAGTGCTTTGGAATTATTTTGATTTATTTCTAATTCTTTGGATTTTTTAAGACTTCTTCTAAATTCCTTTGAATTATTTTCATTTCTTTCAAATCTAATTAAGCTCTTCTGAATTCTTTGGAATTCTTTCTAACTCTTTTTAATTTTTCATTTTTATTTAATTTATTTTAATTTTAAAATTTAAAAAAATTCTTTTGTATCATTTTAAATTCTGTGAAAATCTCTTTTATTATTTTTAATTCTTTTGAGTTCTTTTAAATTTTAAGGCATTTTCAGAATTCTTAAAAAAATTTGAATCTTGTCATTTACACAAAAATATTTTGAATTTTTTGGACTTCTTCGGTAATATACAAATTTTTTTCGAATTCATTTTAATTCTTCAGAATTTTCGTGAATTTTTTTGAGTTTCTTAGAATTTTTTAGATTTATTCAAAAAAATTTTAAATTATTTTGAATTATATTCAATTTCATTAATTTTTAACAAATTCTTTTGAATTCATTTAATTTTATTTGTATTTTTTTTAATTCTTTTGAATTTTTTCAAAGTCTTTAGAATGATTTTTTTAAATTCTTTGAAAATCTTTCATATTATTTTGAGTCCTACTGAATTATTTTCAATTCTTTCGATAAAAAAAATGTTGGACTTTTTAAATTTCTTTTAAATTCTCATAATTTGAAAAAAAATTATTTTGAATTTTTGGGATTCTTGGGAAATCCTAAAAATTTTTTGAATTTATTTTAATTCCTTAGAATTTATTCTTTAAATTTGTTAAAAATTTTTTTAATTCTTTTAAACTACATTAAATTTATTTCAATTTTATTGATCTAAAAAAAATTATTATATATTTCTTGGTTTATTTTATATTGCCTAGAAATTCTTTTGAATTCTTTTAAATTGTTTGAAATTATTTTCAGTTTTTTATAATTCTTTTGAATTCTTTTCATTTCTTTTAAATTTTTTTCATTTCTTTTGTTTTCTTCTAAATTTTTTGGATTTTCATACAATTTCTTTTGAATTTTTAAAATTTCTTTAAAATTCTTTTAAATAATTTTAAATTCTGTGGAAATCTCTTATATTATTTTCAATTCTTTTAAATTGTTAAAATTTTTTAACATTATATTTAATTACTTTAAATTCTTCAGATTTTTAAAAAATTCTTTTGGTATTTTGAAATTTCTTTTGAATTCTTGTAATTTTAAATAAAATTATTTTTAATTTTGTTAAATTCTTTGGTAACCTAAATTTTTTTTTTGAATTCATTTCAATTCTTCCGATTTTTTTTAAATTATTTTGACTTTCTTCGAATTCTTTAGATTTAGTTTAAATTCTTTTGAATATTTAAAATTATTTTAAATTATATTTGATTTTATTGACTTCTAATAAATTCTGTTAAATTCTTTTAATTTGTTTTGTATTCCTTAGAAATTTTTTTATATTATTTTAAATGCTTTTGAATTTTTTGGAATTCCTTAAAATATTTTTGAATTTTAAAAAATTCTACTGAATTATTTTTATTCCTACTGCATTATTTTTAATTCTTTTAATTTTACAAAAATACTTTTGGACTTCTTAAATTTCTTTTCAATTATTATAATTTTTAAAGAAATTATTTTGAATTTTTTGAAATTCTTTGGAAATCCTAAAATTCTTTTGAATGCATTTGCATTCTTCAGAATTTGTTTGAATTCTTTGGGATTCTTTAGATTTATTTTAAATTTTCTTAAACTATATTCAATGATTCTAAATGTTTTTGATTTTTGGAAAATTCTCTTAAATACATTTAATTCTTTTTGTATTGTTTGGAAATTATTTTTAATTATTTTTATTTCTTCTAAATCCGTTTGATCTCTTCTGAATTCTCTGGAATTCTTTCTAATTCTTTTCAATTTATTGATTTTTATTTAATTTCTCTTGAATTAATTTTTTTTTAATCCTATTGAATAATTTTAAATTTCGTGGAAATTTCTTATATTATTTTCAATTCGTTTGAATTCTTTCAAATTTTCCGGAATTTCTGAAAATTTTTAAAAATTTGTTCTAATTTTATTTAATTATTTCCAATTCTTTTGATTTTTAAAAAATTCTTTTGGACTTTTAAAATTTCTGTAGAATTCTTGTACTTCAAAAAAAAAATTATTCTGGATTTTTTGGTTTCTTTGATAACCTACAAATTCTTTTGAATTTATTTAAAATCTTCAGAAGTTTTTTGAATTCTTATGAGTTTCTTGTAATGCTTTAGATTTATTTCAAATTATTATAAATTATTTTAAATTCAATTCAATTTTCTTAATTGAAAAAAAAATTCTTTTGAATTTATTTAATTTCCTTTGTATTCCTTGGAAACTCTTTTGAACTTTTTAAACTCTTGAGAATTATTTTTAATTTTTTCAAATTCTTTGGAAATATTCCATATTATTAACGATTCTTTTGAATCTTTTGGAATTCCTTAAAATTATTTTAAATCCTACTGAATTATTTTCAATTTTTTTGATTTTTAAAGAATTCTTTTGAACTTTTTAAATTTCTTTTGAATTCTTATAATTTAAAAAAAAATTATTTTGAATTTTTTAGGATTCTTTAGAAATCCTAAAATCCTTTTAAATTCTTTTAAATTATTTAGAATTTGCTTGAATTCTTATGAATTCCTTAGATTTATTTTTAATTATTTTAACCTATATTAAATTATTTTCATTTGTATTGATTTTTAAAAAATTCTTTTGAATTTTTAAAAATTCTTTGGAATTATTTTCAGTTTTTGAAATTCTTTTGAATTCTTTTCATTTTTTTAAATTTATTTCTTTTTTGTTCTTTTGAATTATTTGTAATTGTTTTTATTTTTTTTTAATTCTTTTAATTTCTTGCTGATTCTTTTAAATTTTATGGATTTCATACGATTTCTTTTGAATTTTTTTAATTTCTTAAAAATTTTTTCAAATAATTTTAAATTCTGTGGAAATCTTTTATATTATTTTTAACTCTTTTAAATTGTTAAAAATTTTTGAAATTATATTAAATTACTTTAATTTCTTCAGACTTTTAAAAGTTCTTTTGGTCTTTTGAAATTTCTTTTGAATTCTTGTAATTTTAAACAAAATTATTTTTAATTTTTTGAAATTATTTGGTAATCTAAATTTTTTTGAATTCATTTCAATTCTTCAGAATTTTTAAAAATTATTTTGACTTCCTTGGAATTCTTACGATTTATTTTGAATTTTTTTAAATTCTTTTAAATTATTTAACATTATATTCAATTTTACTGATTTTTAATAAATTCTTTTGAATTCTTTCAATTTCTTCTGTATTCCTTGGCAATTTTTTTACATTATTTTTAATTCTTTAAAATTTTTTTCAATTCCTTAGAATTGTTTGAAATTGTACTGAACTATTTCAAATCCTTTTTAATTATTTTCAATTATTTTGATTTTTGAAAAATTCTTTTGGACTTTTGACATTTTTTTTGAATTGTTATAATTTTTTGAAAAACTATTTTAAATTTTTTGGAATTCTTCGGAAATCCTAGAATTCTTTTGAATTCATTTAAATTCTTTATAATTTTTTTTGAATTCTTTGAAATTCTTTAGATTTATTATTAATTTCCTTATATTCTTTCTAACTATATTAAATTACTTTAAATTTTATTGATTTAAAAAAATTCTTTTAGATACTTTAATTTTTTTTGTATTTTTGGAAATTATTTTGAATTCTTTTCATTTATTAAAATCTGTTTAAGCTCTTCTGAATTTTCTGGAATTCTTTCTGATTCTTTCGAATTTTTCGATTCTTATTTAATTTCCTTTAAATTTAATTTTTTTTAATTCTTTTGAATCACTCTAAATTCTGTAGAAATCTCTTATATTATTTCAAATTCTTTTAAATTTTTTGGGATTCCTTAGAATTCTTTGAAATTTTAAAAAATTATATTGAATTATTTTTAATTCTTTAGATTTTGTAATAATTTTTTTGGACTTCTTCAATGTCTTTTAAATTTTTGTAATTAAAAAAAAATTTTTTCGAAGTTTTTTGGTTCTCTTTGGTAATCTGAAAATTCTTTCTAATCCATTTTAATTCTTTACAATTTTTTAAAATTTTGTTGACTTCCTTGGAATTCTTCAGATTAATTTTAAATTCATCTTAATTTCTTTGTAATTATTTCAAGTTATATTTAATTTTATTGATTTAAAAAAAATTGTTTTGAATTCTTTTAAATTCTTTTGTATTCCTTGACAATTCTTGTGTATTTATTTTAATTCTTTTAAAATCTACTGAATTATTGAAAATCCAGATAAATTACTTTCAATTCTTTTGATTTTTGAAAAACTCTTTTGGACTTTTTAAATTTCTTTTGAATTCTTATAATTTTTTTAAAAATCTTTTTGAATTTTTTAAAAATTTTACAATTTCTTTTGAATTCTTGTACTTCAAAAAAAATTATTTTGAATTTTTTGGGTTCTTTGATAACCTACAAATTCTTTTGAATTCATTTAAAATCTTCAGAAGTTTTTTGAATTCTTATGAGTTTCTTGGAATTCTTTAAATTTATTTTGAATTTTTGTAAATTATTTTAAATTATATTCAATTTTCTTAATTTTAAAAAAATTCTATTAAATTCATATAATTTCCTTTGTATTCCTTGGAAACACTTTAAAATTTTTTTAAACTCTTTAGAATTATTTTAAGATTTTTCAAATTCTTTGGAAATCTCTTATATTATTTTTAATTCTTTTGAATCTTTTGGAATTCCTCAGAATTTTTTTATAATTCCTTTATATTCTACTGAATTATTTTAAATCCTACTAAATTATTTTCAATTTTTTTGATTTTAAAAGAATTCTTTTGAGCTTTTTAAATTTCTTTTGAATTCTTATAATTTTTGAAAAAATTATTTAGAATTTTTTTGGATTCTTTAAAAAATTCTAAAATTGTTTTGAATTTATTTTCATTCTTTAGAATTTGTTTAAATTCTTATTGACTCTTCAGATTTATTATAAATTATTTTAACCTGTATTAAATTATTTTCATTTGTATTGATTTAAAAAAATTCTTTTAAATACGTTTGATTTTTTTTTGTATTGCTTGGAAATTCTTTTGAATTCTTTTAAATACTTTGGAATTATTTTCAGTTTTTAAAATTCTTTTGAATTCTTTTCATTTCTTCTGATTTATTTCTTTTGCGTACTTTTAAATTATTTTGAATTCTTTTTATTTCTTTTTAATTTCTTCTATTTTTTTTTAATTCTTTTGAATTTTTTGGATTTTCGTTTAATTTCTTTTAAATTTATTTAATTTCTTTAAAATTCTTTTGAATAATTTTTGATTCTGTGAAAATCTTTTACATTATTTTCAATTCATTTGAATTGTTATAAAAATATTTAAATTATATTGAATTATTTTAAATTCTTTAGATTTTTTAAAAATTCTTTTGTATTTTTACAATTTTTTTTGAATTCCTGTAATTTTAAACAAAATTATTTTTCATTTTTTGAAATTGTTTGGTAATGTGAAACCTCTTTTAAATTCATTTCAATTCTTCAGAATTTTTTTGAATTATTTTGACTTCCTTGAAATTCTTAAGATTTATTTGAAATTCTTTCAAGTTTTTTTAAATTATTCAACATTATATTCAATTTTATTAATTTTCAATCAATTATTTTGAATTCGTTTAATTTCTACTGTATTCCTTCGAAATTTTTTCATATTATTTTCAATTCTTTTGAATTTTTTGTAATTCCTTAGCATTTTTTTAAATTCTACTAAACTATTTTAAATCCTTCTTAATTATTTTCAATTATTTTAATTTAAAAAAAATTCTTTTACACTTTTTAAATTTCTTTTAAATTCTTTTAATTATCTTGAAAACTATTTTGAATTTTTTGAAATTCTTTAGAAATCCTAAAATTCTTTTGAATTCATTTAAATTCTTTAGAATTTTTTTTTGAATTGTTTAGAATCCTTTTATATTTATTTTTAATTTTTTTATATTTTTTTTAACTATATTAAATTATTTTAAATTTTATTAATTAAAAAAAAATTTTTTTTAATACTTTTATTTTTTTTTGTATTGCTTGGAAATTATTTTGAATTCTTTTCATTCGTTTTAAATCTGTGTAAACTCTTGTAAATTCTTCATCATTTTTTCTATTTTTTTGAATTTTTTGATTTTTATTTAATTTCTTTTAAATTTAATTTTTTGAAATTCTTTTGAATCATTCTAAATTCTGTGGAAATCTCTTATATTATTTCCAATTCTCTTAAATTTTTTGGGATTCCTTAGAATTCCTTGAAATTTTTAAAAATTATATTAAAATATTTTCAATTCTTTAGATTTAAAAAAAATTCTTTTTGACTTCTTCAATTTCTTTTAAATTCTTGTAATTAAAAAAAAAAATTATTTTGAATTTTTTGGTATTCTATGGTAACATAAAAATTCTTTCAAATTCATTTTAATTCTTCAGAATTTTTTTAAATTTTGTTGCCTTTCTTGAAATTCTATAGATTAATTTCAAATTCTTTTGAATTCTTTTTAATTATTTCAAGTTATATTCAATTTTATTGATTAAAAAAACATTCTTTTGAATTCTTTAAAATTTTTTTGTATTCCTTAGAAATTTTTTTGTATTCATTTAAATTCTTTTAAATTCTACTGAATTATTGAAAATCCGATTAATTACTTTCAATTCTTTTGATTTTAAAAAACTCTTTTAGACTGTTTACATTTTTTAAAAATTTTTATAATTTTTAAGAAAATTATTTTGAATTTTTTTGAAATTCTAAAATTCTTTTAAATTCATTTAAATTCTTTAGAATTTGTTTAAATTCTTTAGAATTCTTTGGATTTATTTTAAATTCTTTTTAATTCTTTTAAACTATATTAAATTATTTTCAATTTCATTGATTTTTAAATAATTCTTTTAAACACTTTTAATTTATTTTGTATTGTTTGGAAATTCTTTTAAATTCTTTTCCATTCTTTAGAATTATTTTAAGTTTTGAAAAAAAATTCTTTTGAATTTTTTTCATTTCTTTTGATTTTTTTTCATTTCTTTTGTGTTTTTTTTAATTCTTTGGAATTTCTTTTTATTTCTTTTAAATTCTTTTGTTTTCTTTCTGATTCTTTTATATTTTTTTGATTTTCATTTAGTTTCTTTTGAATTATTAAAATTTCTTAAAAATTTTTAAAAATAATTTTTAATTATGTGTAAATCTCTTATATTATTTACAATTTTTTTAAATTTTTAAGATTTTGTTAAATTATATTGAATTATTTTAAGTTCTTTAGATTTTTTAAAAATTCTATAAGACTTTTAAAATTTCTTTTGAATTCTTGTAATTTAAAAAAAATGGTTTCGAAGTTTTCGGAATTCTTTGGTAATCTCATAATTATTTTGAATTCATTTCAATTCTTCAGATTTTTTTTTAATTCTCTTGAGTCCCTTGGAATTCTTTAAATTTATTTTTAATTCCTTTGAATTCTTTTGAATTCTTTTAAATCATTTTAAATTATATTCAATTTTATTGGTTTTTAATAAATTCCTTAAAATTATTTTAATTTATTCTGTATTCCTTGGAAATTCTTTCATATTATTTTTAATTCTTTTGAATTTTTTGTATTTCCGTAGAAGTCTTTTAAATTCTTTTAGATTCTACTAAATTATTTTAAATCTCACTGAATTATTTTCAATTCTTTTGATTTTTGAAAAATTCTTTTGGAATTTTTAAATGTCTCTTGAATTCTTGTAATTTTTCAGAAAACTATTTTGAATTTTTTAGAATTCTTTGAAAATCCTTAAATTTTTTTGAATTTATTAAAATTCTTTAGACTTTTTTTTAATTCTTTTGAATTTTTTTATTTTTGTTCAACTTCTTCTAAACTTGATTTTTCTCAAAATTCTTTTGAATCATTTTAAATTCTGTGGAAATCTTTTATATTATTTCCAATTCTTTTAAATTTTTTGGGATTCCTTAGAATTCTTTGAAATTTTTGAAAATTATATTGAATTATTTTTAATTCTTTAGATTTTTTAAAAATTCTTTTGGACTTCTTCAATTTCTTTTAAATTCTTGTAATCCTTTAGATTTACTTCAAATTCTTTTGAATTCTCTTTAATTATTTCAAGTTATATTCAATTTTATTGATTTAAAAAAATTCTTTTGAATTCTTTTAAATTCTTTTGTATTCCTTAAAAATTCTTTTGTATTTATTTTAATTCTTTTAAATTCGACTGAATTATTAAAAATCCGACTAAATTACTGTTAATTTTGTTGATTTTTAAAAAACTCTTTTGCACTTTTTAAATTTCTTTTAAATTCTTATAATTTTCTAAAAAATTATTTTGAATTTTTTAAATTCTAAAATTCTTTTAAATTCATTTAAATTCTTTAGAATTTGTTTAAATTCTTTAGAATTCTTTGAATTTATTTTTAATGCTTTTAAATTCTTTTAAACTATATTAAATTAATTTCAAGTTTATTGATTTTTGAAAAATTCTTCAAAATAGTTTTAATTTTTTTTTTTTTTTTTTTGAAAATTATTTTAAATTCTTTTAAGTTCTTGTGAATTCTTTTTATTTCTTTTAAATTCTTTTTATTTCTTTTGAGTTCTTTTGAATTCTTTTCATTTCCCTTTATTTCTTTTGAGTTCTTTTGAATTTTTTAGAATTCTTTTTATTTCTTTTGAATTCTTTTCATTTCTTTTGAGTTCTTTTGAATTCTTTTTATTTCTCTTCATTTCCTTTGGGTTCTTTTGAATTCTTTAGAATTTTTTTTATTTCTTTTGAACTCTTTTCATTTCTTTTGAGTTCTTTTGAATTCTTTTCATTTCTCTTCATTTCTTTTGAGTTCTTTTGGATTTTTAGAATTCTTTTTATTTCTTTTGAATTCTTCTCATTTCTTTTGAGTTCTTTTGAATTCTTTTCATTTCTCTCCATTTTCTTTGGGTTCTTTTAACTTCTTTAGAATTCTTTTTATTTCTTTTGAATTCTTTTCATTTCCCTTTATTTCTTTTGAGTTCTTTTGAATTTTTTAGAATTCTTTTTATTTCTTTT
>JAUELO010000274.1:368424-380089 GCA_032357855.1 Amphibolips quercusostensackenii | reverse complement strand
ATTAGATTATGACAAGAAGATTAAAAAAAGATTCACAAAAAATCGATTAATAACTTCAAGAGTTATTGCACTTTTGTTACACGGAGAAGTCCCATTTATATATTCAAAAGAGCCGTAAATGTCTCCTTTATTAGTGGAGGTATTAACCAATTTAATGAACTTAAAAAATTTTTTTTTAAATAACATCAGTAAATTTATTGAAGCAATTAAAATTTAATTGAGACATTTTTTTAAAATTTAAGTTATTGTAACAGGTCTTGATCTCATAACAATGAAAGGGCCATTCATCTGCTCGCAGTGGGGAGCCTGCCACGAAGCCTACCGAGCTACCCGGACCGGGGTGGCATCCCCCTACCTGGGGTAGGGTACCCTACCGCTGGTAATACTTTGGGAATCGCTGAGCTAAACATTACCAATTCCAAAAAATGACTTTTCTTTATTAATTTGTTTATAACACAATAACAAATTTTCTCAATTATTCGAACCAACTGGGAATTATTCCTATATAGTCGCAACACTGTTTTAAGATCTTTGATCAACCTGAATGTCTTAAAAGAAATAGCAATTAAAAAAAGTTTTGAAATAATTCCAACTTTTTTGTTAAATAACAAAGTTTTTAACATTAAAAAAAAATCTGAGCACACAAATATATTTTAAATTTGAAAAGCTTTTATAAAAAAAAAGAATAAATCAGATAAATATTGTAGGCTAAAAATTGATTTGGCCACAGGTAAAAAGCAGATTTTTTTGGAAATTCAGTTTAAAAATTTGTTTTTGAAAAATCAAAAAAGTTTTCCTATTTTTTGTTATGAAAAAATATTTGATCAAAACTAGGTCTTATTAGGAATAATTTTTAGAAAATACACCTTAATAACAGTAAAATGACAAAAGTTGTAAAAGTTTGAAGAAAAAAGGATCAAAATGTTTAATTTTAAAAATTTCGTAAGTTTTTTAATTTTTCAAAAATTATTTTTGGGTTTTCCTTTCAACGCCGAAGAGAAGGGATACTAAAATTCTTATTAAAATTACTAACAAAAGCTGAAATTTTTAGGTGATTTGATGTGAAATTGTTCTCACGTATAATGTTTATTTTTTAATTTATTTTGTGTATGAAGAAAACTTTTTAAGCCAACAATTGTAAAGATAATTTTGAGCAGTGTTGCAGGTAAAGCGATAAACATAATTTATGACAGTTATTAATTTTTAAAATCTGTCCAAATTTTAGCTTCCGGAAATTCCCCAAGTTAAGCGAAATATTGCACCAATAAATTAAAGCTAGAGCAGTTGATTTCAGTACAATATACTGAAAAATTTTCCATCAAATTTTCCATGAACTTGAACATTAATTCTTCATTTTACAACTTTTTCAGTATATTTTGTTAAAATGAATTTTTAGGAAAATTTGCTTTCGTTAGATTCTACTCAAAGTTTGATTTCATGAAATGTCCAGACAGTTCAGGAACTGCCGGCAGATTTTGTAATAATTGACAGTTGCATTATCTCTTTAACTATTCTAACCATTTCATGAAACAACTAAATAACCTTGTTATAATAATTTCAAAAAATGTCGACAAAATTTAACAGAAGAAAAATGTATTGTTTCAAATAAATTTTAATTTAGACGCTTTTTTAATTTTATCATAACGCATTAAAAATCTTAATACTTCTTAATACTTTCCAATCTGACGTTTTTTGCAAGGTTTTCAAATTTTGCAAAGAAAAAAAAAACTCAAGGAAGGTTATGCGAGTAAGATATCTAACTCGTGAAACTAGTTTTGCTACATCATGACGTCATGGCGCAGGTGTCGCGGCACCTGCGCTAAAACAACAAATTTACCAGTCATTCCTCCAATGTTAAAAATTATAATTGTTTACAGACTTAATCTACATTAACCTTTCATTATGTAGACCACTAAAAATTTTTAGAATGACCTACTCTTGGTTGTCTTCTCTTAGAAAAACACACGAGTTACAAATAGTAGTTAAACAATTATAAATAAAAAACAGGCCAGCCCTTATATTTAGTAAATAATAATTAACTAAGCTTAAAAAGTTTATCACAAAGCACGAACCTAGAAAGAAAAAATTTGTTTTCAACAAAAACTGGTGTCTAATCAGTTTTTTTTTATCTTAGATGTTTGAAAATTAACATTTTGAGCCAAATCACGCGCCATATAGAAAAAATCAATAGGAGAAAAAAATTGCATTTTAAACACCCTGCAAGATTATTATAACAATTTTTTTGAAAATTCAAATTGTGATCGCACAAAAAATAATCAAAAAGCAAAAATTTCATTTTTCAGTCAGACTATACAAGATACGATAAAAAAAGAATTAACAAAAATTATGTAGTCAAAAAAGATCTGCCAATTTGTTACAAATTACTTATTGATAGGACGCGTAGTTTTTGTTTTATTTGTAAAAAACTGCATTACAAATAAAAAAATTGAATTTTTGGACAAACAACACAAGCTACAAGAAAATAGTCAAAAGCCGTTTACCCAAAAAAGAGCTACACATTTGTTATAAATTATTTTTTGATAAAATGCGTAATTTTTTTTCTAATCGTAAAAAATAGCATGAACAATAAAAAATTAAATTTTTCGAAAAACGACACAAGGTACGATAAAAATGAATCAACAGAAAGTGTGCGTTTTAAAAAGATCCTAAAATTTGTTAGAAATTACTTTTTGATAGGACACGTGGTCTTTTTGGTTGAAGATTGAACTATTTCGATAAAAATCCTGTTTTTTTTAACTTTAACTATTTTTTCTTATTTTTAAAAATTTTTTTTTTTGAACTAAAAAAGCAATTATTTTACGATTGGTAAAAAATTTATCTTCTTTAGTTAAAACTTTAATTATTTGGTTAAAAATTCCTCAATTTAAATAAAAATTTATCCTTTTGGGTTTTAAATTACTATTGTTGTTTGAAAATTTGTTTTTTTGGTCAAAAATTTGACGATTAGTTCGAAATTTGTTTAAAACTTAAAATATTTGTGTAATGATTTAAAAAAAAATATTATAAATCAATCTTTTTTGACAGCAAATTAAACTCCTTGGTTGAAAATTTATCCTTCTGGTTGATAATTTTTCTTTCTTATGGCAAATTAGTCTTTTATTGGAAATACCTTTCTATTAATGAAAATTAACCTACACTATTTAATTTTTTGTCAAAAATGTATTTTTTTTCTGTATACATGCAATTTTTGGTTTGAAAATTCATCTGTTTGGTTGAAAATTGAACTATTTTGCTTAAAATATATATTTTTTTTTAAATAAAATTTTCACTAAAAACTACTTAGTTGAAAATTGCTATATTCTGTAGAAAATTTATATTTTTGGTTAAAAATTTGTTTCTTTAATTGAAACTTAGTTCTTTAATTAAAAGGGTCTTTTTTCACTGAAAATTAAACAATTCCATCCTTCGTGGAAAATTTATATTTTTCGATAGAAATTTAATTTTTTTGATTTAAAACTCATCTGTTTGGTTGAAAATTAAACTATTTCGTTGGAAATTATTTTATTTGCTAGAAGATTTTTTTTACTTAAAATTTAATTCTCCTATTTTTAGTTAAAAATCTATTTTTTTATTTGAACTATTAGTTCAAGTTAAATAAAAATTGAAAATCGAGAATTTTATTTCGTTGTTAAGAATTTATAGTTTTTAGTAGAAAATTTATGCTTTTTGTTGACAAGTTTTTTTTGATAAACGTTCAAACTTCTTGTCTGAAAATTCGCCTGCTTAATTAAAAAATTATTTGCAACTAAAAATTAAATCATTTAATTTTCAATCAAAAATTAATTTCTTTGGTTGAAAATGTTTCTATTTTGTTAAAAATTAATTTCTGTAATTGAGAATAGACCTATTCTATTTTTGGTTGAAAATTTATCTTCAGTTAAAAGTCCACGTATTTTGTTGAAAATGTTGATTTTTTATCAGATAAGTAAGTTTGTTTAAAAATGTAACAATTAAATTGAGAATTTATTCTATTTGATTGAAAATTTATTAAATTCAATTGAAAATTTATTGAATTTGATTGAAAATTTTTTCTTCTGAAAATGTAACTAACATTTTGAACACCTCACAAGATTACCATAACAACTGTTTGAGTTGTTTACCAAAAAAAGCTACAAATTTGTTTTTATCCGTTTTTTGATAGGATACGTGGTTTTTAATCGTGAAAAGTAATATTAAAAATAAAAAAATAAAATTTTTTTAAAACACGACACAAGGTACAAAAAAAAATAGACAAAAGTTGTTCGCCCAAGAGAGATCTGTGAATTTTTTATTGATCATTATTTGACGGAAAGCGTAGTTTTTTTTTAATCGTAAGAAATAAAATGAAAAATCAAAAAATTGAATTTTTGAAGAAGCGACAAATGCTACGAAAAAAAATTAATAAACAAAAGTGCTCCACCCAAAAAATCAACAAATTTTTTAATAATAATTTTTAGGGTAGCTGAGAATAAAAATTATTAATAATGATAATTTTTACAATAATAAATTGTTCGTACAATAGTTTTTGTAAGCATGCCTAATTAATATCTCGATCAGTAAAAAGTGGGCAAAAAGATAAAAATTCGAATCGAAAAAACGCGGTTTTCTAACTCTATTCTCATAGAAATAAATAATTTAAACAATTCATATAAACAAATAATTATCATTAGAAAGTAATACTAAAACATAATGAAAAATCAAAAACAAAAATTCTTCGCTCGCAAGTTTGAGCGCGCCTAGGTCGCGCAGCTGTTAGATCTCGCGCTTCGCACTCGATAGGATATTTATCACGCGCTTCGCGCTCGATAATGTATTTACCTCCGACTACGCGCTCGATTATTGTACATCCCCCACATTTTTGCATAAAACTTTTGAATTAAAAGGTCAACCTTTTATCAGTTAAAATTTAGTGATTGTGAATTCTCTTTGTTAACACTCCTTCGGTTTGAGCGAACACATTTTCATCACGTGTCTCGTGAGTCTTTTTTCCCAAAATTCAATTTGTTTTTTTGTAATGTCATTTTTCACGATTCAAACAAAAACTACGCATTTTATTTAATAATAATTAATAACGAAATTGTAGTTTTCTTAAAGGTAAACAACAAGCTACAAAAAAGAGAAACTCTTTTTTGTAGCTTGTGTTGTTTATCCAAAAAATTTATTTTCTTATTTTTAATGTTGTTTTTTAAAAATAAAAAAATAAAACTATGAGTCACGTTAAAAATTGAATGATAACGAATTTGTAGTTTTTTTTTGTGTATATAATTTTTGTTTGTTCATCTTTTTTTGTATCTTGCATAGTTTGACCGCAAAATGGAATTTTGTATTTTTAATTTTCTTTTCTGTGATCAAAATTTTAATTTCTGATTTTTTTTTAAATTGAAAACCTTTAATGATAATCTTGTAAGGCTTTTAAGAAGCAGCGTTTTTCTGATGTAGACTTTTTATATATTTTGCATTGTTTGGCTTAAAATTTTCATTTTTGTTCGTTTTTACAAATTTTGAAAATGCTGTACTTCTGATAATTTTATTTTCATCCAGAAATTTCGTAAAAATAAATTATTTTACATTCCAAATACTACAAATAGCCATACATAGCATTTTTTTATCTTGAAAAAATTTTTTCAAAAATTTTTTAAATGCTTTAACTCTTAAATTTTTTCCAAAATAGCTTAACGAGAAGGTCTTGTTTTTATGCAAAGTTTGACATAATTGATTTTCATTAAATCTCCACGTTTGGAGACCTTCTGAGTTAAAAAAAAACGATTTTTGAGAAGGTGGTATGTCCGTCTGTAGTCTGTAGCCTGCAGGCTCAATAACTTCCAAAAAAATAATTAGACTGGACTGAGATTTAGCACACATTTTTAAGGGCTGATAAATAAGGACAAGTTCTTAAGTCAGTCATTTTAAATAAAAATTCAAAATGTTAGAGCATTTATAAAATTTTTGAGAACGTTTTTTCAATATTCAGAAATTCTATTTACGGCTATCTATAGCACCTGTTAAGCCAATCAAACTATTTTTAACGATCTTTTTGATAAAAGTAAAATTATAAGAGTTGTGGCGTTTTCAAAATTTAAAAAACAAACGAAAATAAAAATTATAAGCTAAACAACGCACGACTATTCATTAAAAAATCGCCAAACTGTGAATTTACTTATAAAAATGGTTCAAATAATAAATAATTGTTGTTGATTTGCAAAGTAATATCGTAAAAAGTCATCGGAAAGACATCTTTAGTTGATTCAACAAACAAAGATTTAGTCTATTTATTCAAAAGTCGCCAAACTTTAAATTTGTTGATAAAAATTGTTTAAATTACAAATAAATATTGTCTATTCGCAAACTATCAAAGAAAAGAGTTTTCGAAAAGACATCCCTAGTTCATTCCGTAAACAAAAATTAAGCCTATTCATTGAAAAGTTGCCAAACTGTGAATTTGTTTATAAAAATTGTTTTAAAAATTAATAAAAAGCATCTATTTTTAATTCATGGTAATAAAATATTCATTTTTTGCACATTTTATACAAAATCTATGAATTTTAATAAGCTAAACATTGACAATCCCAAAAAATGACTTTTTTCATTCATTTGTTCATAACACAATAACAATTTTTTAAATTATTCTAAATAATTGGAAATTATTCCCATATAGTTGTAACACCGTTAAAAAATCTTCTTTAATCAATCTCAATGTTTTAAAAGAACTGGCATTTGTGAGAAGTTAAAAACAAAATTTTTAACTTTGTTGTTAAATAAAAAATTTTTAAGCAATTAAAAAAAACTAATCCCATAAGAAAAAAGGCGATTTTGTAAATTTTATTTAGAATCGTCACTATAAGTTCAATCAAGTTTAAACTAAAAAATTTATTTGAAAATTAGCCATAGAATGTGAATAAAATATTACTTTTTAAATATCACCCCCTTAAGCCTGTTTTATAGGGTCCTAAAACAACCCCATAAGTGAAAAAACAGGTTTGCGAATTTTTTATGTTAATTATGCTTTTTTTTGCAGTTTTTCAAATGCCATTTGTTTCTAATATATTTAACACTACGCTATACTGATAACTAGATATTTACATAGATTGTTTAAACTATTTGTTATTGTTTTTAGACATTTTCTCTTAAAATAGAGTTAGAAAGTCGCGGTTTTTTCAAAAATTTCCCACTTTTTGGCCAATTTTTAATTAAGGTTATGTCATACTTAATTAATTTTCACAAAAATAATTGTTTGAACAATTTATTATTATTATTTTAAATTATATTATCTTAGAATCATGCTAGAAAATCGAATTTTTTCAAAAATTGTTTAATTTTTATACAGTTTGCAATCAGAGTGAGGTAAATGACTTAAGTTAACAGAATTATTTATTATTATAATTAATAAAATAATAATCAATAAAAAATTTCTTGGAATCTTTTAAAATTTACTAGAATATTTTAAATTAAAAGCTCTTGAAAATACCTTAAAAGTTTCAAAAATACCATGAAAACTGTGAAATCTCATCAAATTATAGAAATTTGTTACAAAATTTTAAAATCTTTAAAAATACCCTCAAATATTTCAAAGGAATTTAAGACACTTCGGAAATAGGTATAGAGCTGAATTAAATAATGATGAAACCATAAATTAATTTATTAAAGCCAAATTCGTTAGCCAGACATTTTGGATAAAAATTCAAAAAGCTAGAGCATTTTCAAAATTTTTTAGACCAATTTTTTTTTAATATTCAAAAATTTTAGGTACGGTTGTTAGTAGTACTCAAAAAGATAAACAATTTATTTTCTTGGCTTCTTTTAATAAAAAAATTGCCGGAGTTATAGCGTTTACAATAATTAAAAAAAAACGAAATAGAACATTTTAAGACAAACAACGCACGATATGAAAAAACGTCATTTCAAACACTCTACAAGACTATATCAACAAATTAATTTTTTTTTAATTCAAAAATTTAAATTTTTACCGCACAAAAATTCATAAAAAATCAAAAATTCCATTTTTGGGTAAAAATATACAAGATACAAAAAAAATATTTTAACAGAAATTGTGTATTTAAAGAAGATCTACAAATTTGTAAAGGATTACTTTTTGATAGGAAGCGTAGTTTTTGTTTAATGCATAAAAAATTGTATTAGAAATAAAAAAATTAAATTTTTAGGCAAACAACACAAGATACGATAAGAATAAATAGACAAAAATTTTTCAAACAAAAACAGCTATAAATTTGTTATTATATATTTATTGATAGAATGCGTAGTTTTTATTCTAATCGTGAAAAATAACATTAACAATATAAAAATTTAATTTTTGGAAAAACGACGCAGGGTACGAAAAAAAATCAGCAAAATATATGCGTTAAAAAAGATTTACAAATTTGTTAGCGATCACTTTTGGATAGGACTTGCAGTTTTTGTTTCATTCGTGAAAAACTGCATCAAAAATAGAAAAATTAAATTTTTAGACAAACGACACAAGATACGACAAAAATTAATTGAAAAATTTGTTTACCTAAAAAAAATCTACAAATTCATCATACATTATTTTTAAATAGGGCACGTATTTTTTTATTTTATTTAATTAAAACTGCATCAAAAATAGAAAAACTTAATTTTTAGACAAACAACACAAGATTAGGCATTTTCAAAATTTTTGAGACCATTTTCTTTTTTTTTTAATTTTATGTGCGGCTACTCATATTACTTAGAAATTCAAACAATTTATTTCAATGACTTATTCCTATAAAATAAAAATTACCAGAGACATATAATTTACAAAAAAAAGAAACCTAAATGAAAATTTTAAGCAAAACAACGCACGATATCAAAAAATTCAATGGATGAAAAACATTTTTTAAAAATTCCTACAACATTATCATAACAGCTTTTTAAATTTCCTTGAAAAACCGAAAATTCAAATTTTTATCGCACAAAAAATAATAAAAAATAAAAAATTTCATTTTGTGGTCAAACTATGCAAGATACAAAAAAGTGCGTAAACACAAAAAATGTGCACCTAAAAAAGATGTCAAAATTTTTCATGAATTACTTTTCAATAGGAAGCGTAGTTTTTGTTTTATCAGTAAAAAACAACATTAAAAATAAAACATTAAATTTTCGGAAAAAGGACACAAGCTACGAAAAAAATATACGAAAATTGTTTACCCAAAAAAGAGTTCCAAATTTGATGATAATCTTTTTTTGACTGGATACGTAGTCAATATCCATTCGTGCAAAATGACATTGAAAGTAAAGCAAATTGATTTTTAAAAAAACGATGCAAGAGACAGAAAAAAGTTAATTAACAAAAGTTATTTACCCAAATAAACATCCATTAAATTTTTTAATTATTCTTCATCAAGGGAACGCGTTGTTCTTGTTTTAATCGCAAAAAAGAAAATTCAAAATTAGAAAATTACATTTTTGGACAAACGACAAGAGCTACGAAAAAAAAAATTAATAGACAAAAGTTGTCATCCAAAAAAGATCAAAATTTTTTTTAAATTACTTTTTGATAAGACGCGTAGTTTTTGTTTTATTCGTATAAAACAAAACTAAAAATGAAAAATATAAATTTTTGGAAAAGTGACGGAAACTACGAAAAAAGATGAATTGGTAAAAATACGTACACGGAAAAAAGATTTACTTTCTTATTGATTACTTTTTAATTGGATGCGTAGTTTTTGTTTTATTTGTAAAAAACAACATTAAAAATAAGGTAAATAAAGAAATTTTGGAAAAAAGATACATGCCAAAAAAAATATAAATAGACAAAAATTGTGCACCCGAAAAAGATATACAATTTTTTTTTTAAATTACTTTTTGATAGAGTGCGTAGTTTTTGTTTTAAGCGTAAAAAATATTATTAAAAATTTGTGAAAAAATTCTGTAAAAGCGACGAAAGGTACGAAAAAAAAAAATAGAAAAAACTTGTTCGCAAAAAAAATTTTACAAATTTTTCATTAATTATTTTTCAGTAGGTTGCGTATTTTTTAATCGTAAGAAATAAAATTGTAAATTAACAAATTGGTTTTTTTAAGAAACGACACAAGGTACAATAAAATGTTAATAACCAAATTTTTTTACAGGATGCGCACCTTTTTTTAACATAAAAACAAGACAATAACAATACATCTGTTTCATTATCAATGCATATTATGAATTATAATAATATAAATTTATTAGAATGATATATTTTTTAGGGTAGCTAAAAACAGAAATTAATGCAAAATAAATAACAAATTTTATAGTAAGGTAAGGTACAGAGATGAATATAAAATACGTTTGATACGTAGAAGAGTTAGAATTTAGGGCAAAATCGAGTGCGAAGCACGAGATACGCGATGAGAATGTGTTTGTTGAAACCCAAGGAGCTTTAGCAAAAGAGAATTCACAACGACAAAATTACAATTGTCGATGCTTCAACCTTCAATTTTAAAAGGTCTGTGCACAAGTGTGAGGGAAGTATAAAGACCGAGCGCTTAGGGCAAGGTTATCGAGCGCGATGCGCGAGATCCAACAGACGTAGTCATTTCGGACAAAACCGCATCAAGTTAAATCGGAAAAATAGTTATTTGCGAAAAGCTTAAAAAAGTACCTAATGGGTTATACATTATAATAATTATATTCACCAATAGAATTAAAGATGACCACTAAGGCGAAGATCAGAGTAAAAATGTTTTTCATTTTTTTCAAAGTGTGTTGAGGAAAAACTGGTTACAGTATTAATGAAGAATTTAGCAACTAATGAATAACCTGGTTCCTCACTGAAGTATATATACTAAAGTCTTATCTCATGGATTATATGCGAAGCCTGTCCTTCTAATATATCTGTATTTCACAAGTCATTGTTGCAAACAAAATATTTACTAAATTTGTTAAAAAAAGGTGTCCCAATTTTCACATGAAAACACTGACATAAATTTTACAAAACATGTTCTATGAATAGACAATACGTATGTCATTCTTTCTCGTCTTTGACCAAATATTTTGATAAAAGGTTCCTTATTTTAAGATTTCGAAAACATCTGTACGGAGTTTACTTTTACTGGACCTGTTTTCTTTTTTAAAATTGTCTGTAATGATTGCCATTGACATTCCTACGAAATTCTGAAATCTCATTTAATGTTTGAGTGCAAAATTTCCAAAATGATGTGAGAATTCCAAAAGCTATTGGTAATTTTAGAAGTGGTGTGCAACTTCGCACGCATAATGAGTTCACTTATGTAATCCCAAATGATTTCAACATTTTGATCTGCCTTAGGATCACAAATGATACTGCATTTTTGTTTTGCATATTGTTTTATTTGAAACTGTTAGGGCCGATTTCACCAACTCTGATTAAATAAATGATTAGGTAATGATGTTTATTTGTTATTCGAGGCTTTAATCATGATTGAATTATGATGCGTTTCACCATGAACATTTTAACTCTGATTAGCAAATCATATACCCTCTAGGTGGTGACTCTGATATTCTCTTGTAACGGCGATTCTGATTGGCCGCTACAAGAAGGACGTTTAAGTTTCCTGCGCGCGCACGGTACAAGCTGACAACCAGCTGACAACGACATACCCAAGTCATGTGATGCAAAGGAAAATGTGGGTAAAAAAGTGAGGTTATAGAAACACAATTATTTACGCTTAAGGAAAGCCTCATTAAAGATATT
>JAUELO010000274.1:329524-340831 GCA_032357855.1 Amphibolips quercusostensackenii | reverse complement strand
ATAACGCCAGCTCCGTCAGCGCCAGGGGATTCGAGACGCTTCACTGATTGGTGCCAACGGGGTTAGGTGCGCCTGAGCTACCGTAATTACTAATTACCGGCGAGTCTAATTAGCGATTCGCGTTACCGGTTCATCAGGGCTGACCTGACACATCCTTCGTTATATCCTTCCCTTTTTCAGCAGGTTTTTTGAACTACTTGCGAAAGGCTCACATTCAGCCTCAGAAGCACGTCTTTACCTTGGTCTTGCTTTAGATTGCTTCATTAGGAAGCCTTGATTCTTAGAGATAAGTTAAATGTCGCTCTAGAAATTCTTGGAGAAGGTGATAAATAAGATTATTAAAGAACTCGCGATTGCTTGGATTATTATTATAATCAAGGGAGTGGGAAGGAGAAATAAAAATAATGTATACCTACGATTGATTCCAGTTTAATCATGCCTATCATGAAGTTGACATTTATTTTCTTTAGTTTCTTACTTCTACTTCTTCTTCCTCTTTTATTTCGCATCATTTTATTGTTAGTTTATACTATATTTATTGTATAATTCATGAAAATGATGAGCTGAAGTTAAATGGAAGACAGTCCGTTGTGGAAGATACACTCTGACCAGACAACTATAAACCAAACCTCAATAGAACATCAGGATCAACCCACGTTTAATACTTTAGATTCTGATCCTAATTTTTTACCATCTCTGGATAAAATTGAATAACCAGAAAAACAACATCAGAAATGATCAGTTTCTTGATTCAGGTCTTATCAGCGCTATAAATTTCAACTGAAGTCAAAGATAAAAGCTCTTTTTTTATAATTTCAGGTCTTATGTAACCAAAGAGTTCAATATATTTAGAGATGCTTACGTCAGAGAAGATCGTACATGCACTAGGCGAATGAAGGTGTCAGTGACAGGAATGGAGTAGATAGGTTCATTGGCAGTAAACTTTGCAATTTATGCACCAGACTCAACGGTTAAAACCAGAGTTAACTTTTGATTTTCCATTTTTCTAATGAGGGAATTTAGTTTATATTTACTATTTTTGTGTTTTAATGACGAGGAAAAGACTTAAGTTGCAAATTGCTAGCAATCTTTAAGCAGTTATCTCGTACGTCGCAGTTCATTAAGATTCCTTTATCACTCTGATGAAAACTTTACTGATTTCAGAAATAAATTTTAAACATATTTTAAAATGTTTGTAGTATATTTAATTTCTCTAGAACATTGGATAAAAATTGAAATGTATTATTTTATTTGTTTCAGGTAAGCATCTTGGCTGTTTCTTCATCTTATTTTTGATATGCTTCATTATTCTGGTAAGAAACACTCCATTAGATTACTATTCATTTAATAAATATATTGTATAAATATAATTTTTTTAAGATTCTTTTGAAAATTCGAAAAGATTTTTAAAGATAAAAAATGTCAAATCAAAATTACAAGAAAGAAGTTAATTCTTAACACAAAAAATAAAAATTAAAAAAAAGTTGAATTCATTCAAAACTGGAACATAAATCCTTGAAGAAAACAGATTAATTATCAACTGAACAGCTGCGTTTTTAACAAGAAAAAGTTTTTTAATACACAATAAAAAGTTCGAATAACCATTTTTTGAGTTTTTATTTTTTATCTGTTTTCAAGGTTATATAAATATAATTTTTCAAGCTTTCTTAAAAAAATACAAAAATATTTTTGTTAGCTTAAGATTTGCCAAAAAAGTATTTTAAAAATTTTTAAGAAATTTTTTTTATTCAACAGGATTCTGCCAAACTTTTTAAAAAATTCGAGTCAGCTTAAAAGATATTTCGGACTGAGTCTTTTTTGAAAAATTTTCGAAAGCTGAAAAATCTTTAAAAATATTTTTCTAAAATTAATTTTTCAAAATAAAAAATCATTTAACATTTTCCTATGAGTTAAAAAAAAATTTGTTCATTATCTTGAAACTATTCAAATTCCTTAAAAAGTTTCAAAATTTTATTTTGCGATCTTCAAAAATCTACATTTTGTTTTAATTTTTTCAAAATTATTCGAAATCTTCAGCCATTTTTGAAATTTTTTCAAAACTTTTTTAAAACTTATAATTATCTTGTAAAATGAAAAGAATCTTTACTAAAACCTTTGTGAATTAAAAAATTGCCGTAAAATTTTCTAGATGTTTTTATCGACACTTAAAAAATTTTTTTTAAATCTTGCGAAATTTTTTAAAATTAATTTTTCAGAATAAAAAATCCTTTGAAATTTTTCCACGAATCTTAAAAAAAATTGTATTATGCAAAAAAGTTTCAAAATTCTTAAAATGCTTATTTTTTCAAAATCCTTAAAAATTTATTTTTTCTTCAAATTTTTTAAAATCCTCTTAAATTAAAAATAATTGTTGAATCTTTTGAATACTTCTAAAACTTTAAAATACGTTTCGAATCAAGTTAAAGGTTTTCTAAAATTTTTTAAATCCTGCAAGATTAAAATATTTTTTTTTGAATTTGCTAGATTTTTTTTGACATGTATGTCTTTTTTGTTAAAAATTAATTTTTCACTAAAATCGAAATTCCAACAAAAAAGTTCATTTTTAACACAAAAAATAAAGAATCAAAAATAGTTGAATTCATCCAAAACAGAAACATGAATCCTTAAAGAAAATAGATTAATTGGCAACTAAACAGCTGCACTTTTAACAACAAAAAAAGTTTTTTAATACACAATAAAAAGTTAAAATAACTATTTTTTGAGTTTATTTGTTCATCTGTTTTCAAGGTTATGTACATTTAATTTTTTAAGCTTTCTTAAAAAAATACAAAAATATTTTTGTAAATTTGAGGTTTGCTGAAAAAGTATCTCGAAAATTTTCAAGAAATCTTTTTTATTTGACAGGATTCTACAAAAAATTTTTAAAAATTTGAGTCAAATTATAAGATATTTTGGACCGAATCTTTTATGAAAATTTTAAAAACCTAAAAAATCTTTAAAAATATTTTCCCAGAATTAATTTTTCAAATTAAAATATCATTAAAAATGTTACTATGAGTTTTAAAAAAATTTGTTTATTACCTTGAAACCATTCAAATTCCTTAAAAAGTTTCAAAATTTAATTTTGCAATTTTCCAAAAACTACGTTTTATTTTAATTTTTTCGAAATTATTCCAAATCTTAAATTATTTTTAAAATTTGTCTAAAATTTATAATTATCTTTTCAAATAACAAGAATTTTTTTAAACCTTTAAAAATTGAAAAGTTGCCTCAAAATCTTCCAGATGTTTTTATGGACACTTTTAGAAATCTTTTAAAATCTTGCTGAATTTTTTTTAAAATTATTTTTTTAGAATAAAAAATCCTTTAAAATTCTTCCACGAATCTTTACATAAATTTTATTCTGTAAAAAAAGTTTCAAAATTCATAAAATGCTTATTTTTTTAAAATCTTTAAAGATTTATATTTTTTTCTAAATTTTTAAAAATGTTTTCAAATTAGAAATGATTTTTGAATCTTTTGGAAACATATAAAACTTTGAAATATCTTTTGAAATAAGCTAAAGCTTTCCTAGCATTATTTAAAATCCTGTAAGATTAAACTAATTGTTTTTAAATCTGCTAGATTTTTTTTACATGTATGTCTTTTTTGTTGAAAATTAATTTTTTACTTAAATCAAGTTTCTAACAAAAATGTTGATTTTTAACACAAAAAATGAAGAATCAAAAAGAATTTTTAAGATTTGTTATATTTTACAGGATTCTACAAACCCTTTGAAAATTCGAGTCAGTTTATAAGATATTTTGAACCTAGTCTTTTTTGAAAATTTTCGAAACCTAAAAAAATCTTAAAAAATATTGTTCTGAAATGGATTTTTAAAAATAAATCCATTTAACATTTTCCTATAAGTTTAAAAAAATTTGTTTATCATCTTGGAACCATTCTGATTCCTCAAAAAGTTTCAGAATTTTATTTGTTTTAATTTTTTCGAAATTATTCCGAATTTTAAATTATTTTTTAAATTTGTTCAAAACTTTTAATTATATTTTTAAATTAGGAGAATTTTGTCCAAAACCTATAAAAATTGAAAAGTTGCCTTAAAATCTTCCAGATGTTTTTATCGACACTTTTGGAAATCTTTTGAAATCTTGCAACATTTTTTAAAAATTAATTTTTAAAAATAAAAAATCCTTTGAAATTTTTCCACTAATCTTTAAAAAAATTGTATTCTGTGAAAAAGTTTCAAAATTCTTAAAATGCTTATTTTTCCAAAATCTTTAAGATTTATATTTTATTCTAAATTTCTTAAAATCTTTTTAAATTAAAAATGATTTTTGAGTATTTCGAAAACTTCTGAAACCTCGAAATATCTTTTGAAGTAAGTTAAACTTTTCCTAAAATTTTTTGTAATCCTGCAAAATTAAAATAATTGTTTTTGAATTTGCTAGATTTTTTTTTGACATGTATGTCTTTTTTTAAAATTAATTTTCTAATAAAATCAAGATTCAAACAAAAAAGTTGATTTTTAACACAAAAAATAAAGAATCAAAAAGAGTTGAATTCATCCAAAACAGCAACATGAATTCTTAAAGAAACCAGATTAATTGTCAACTAAACAGCTGCTCTTCTAAACAAAAAAAAGTTTTTTAATACACAATAAAAAGTTTATATAACTATTTTGTAATTTTATTTGTCTATCTGTTTTCAAGGTTATGTTGAAAAGATATTTTGGACCGAGTCTTTTTCGAAAATTTCAGAAACCTAAAAAATCTTTTAAAATATTCTCCTAAAATTAATTTTCAAAATAAAAAATCATTCAACATTTTCCTATGAGTTTATACAAAATTTTGTTTATTATCTTGAGACCATTCAAATTCCTTAAAAAGTTTCAAAATTTCATTTTGCGATCTTTAAAAATCTACATTTTGTTTAAATTTTTCCGAAATTATTCTAAATCTTAAATTATTTTTGAAATTTGTCAAGAATTTATAATCATCTTTTAAAATGATAAGAATTTTTTCTAAAACCTTTGAAAATGGAAAAGTTGCCTTAAAATCTTTCAGATGTTTTTACCGAAACTTTTAGAAATCTTTTGAAATCTTGCTAAATTTTTTTTAAAATTAATTTTGTAGAATGAAAAATCCTTTAAAATTTTTCCACGAATTTAAAAAAAAATTGTATTCTGTAAAAAAGTTTAAAAATTCTTAAAATGCTTATTTTTCAAAAATCTTCAAAGATTTATATTCTTTTCTAAATTTTTTAAAATCTTATCAAATTAAAAATGATTTTTTAATCTTTAAAAAACTTCTAAAACTTCGAAATATCTTTTGAAATAAGTTAAAGCTTTCCTAAAATTTTTAAAATTCTGCAAGATTAAAATAATTGTTTTTGAAACTGCTAGTTTTTTTTTGACATGTATGTCTTATTTGTTAAAAATTAATTTTTCACTAAAATCAAAATTTCAACAAAAAATTTAATTTTCAACACAAAAAAAAAAGAATCAAAAAGAGTTGAATTCATGCAAAACAGCAACATGAATCCTCAAAGAAAATAGATTAATTGTCAACTAAACAGCTGCACTTTTATACAAAAAAAAAAGTTTTTTAATACACAATAAAAAGTTTGAATAACTTTTTTTGAGTATTTGTTTATCTGTTTTCAAGGTTATGTAAATATAATTTTTTGATCTTTTTTAACAAAATACAAAAATATCTTTGTAAATGTAAGATTTGCCGAAAAAGTATGTCGCAAATTTTCCAGAATTTTTTTTTTTATTTTACAGGATTCTATCAAACTTTCAAAAAAATTCAAGTCAGTTTAAAAGATATTTCGGACCCAGTTTTTTCTTGAAAATCTTACAAACGTAAAAAATCTTTCAAAATATTCTTCTAAAGTTCATTTTCCAAAATTAAAGATCATTTAACCTTTTTCTATGAGTTAAAAAAAATTTGCTTATTATCTTAAAATCATTCAAATTCCTTAAAAAGTTTCAAAATTTTATTTTGCGATCTTCTAAAATCTACATTTTGTTTTAATTTTTTCGAAATTATTTGAAATATTAAATAATTTTCGGAATTTTCTTAATACTTTTTTAAAACTTATAATTATCTTTTAAAATAAGAAGAATTTTTACTAAAACCTTTAGAAATTAAAAAGTTGCCTTAAAATCGTCTAGATGTTTTAATCGACACTTAAAAAATTTTTTTTAAATTTTGCGAAATTTTTTTAAAATTAATTTTTCTTAATAAAAAATCCTTTAAATATTTTTCCACGAATCTTTAAAAAATTGTAATCTGTAAAAAATTTTCAAAATTCTTAAAATTTTAATTTTTTCAAAATCTTTACAGATTTACTTTTTTTCTAAATTTTTTTAAATCCTGTCAAATTAAAAATGATTTTTGAATCACTTGAATACTTCTAAACCTTCGAATTATCTTTTAAAATAAGTTAAAGCTTTTCTAAAAATTTTTAAATCCTGCAAGATTAAAATAATTGTATTTAAGTCTGCTAGATTTTTTTTTATAAATGTATGTCTTTTTTGTTTAAAATTAATTTTTTTACTAAAATGAAGATTCCACTAAAAAAATTAATTTCTAACACAAAAAATAAAGAATCGAAAAAAGTTGAATTCATCCAAAACAGCAACATGAATTCTTAAAAAAATAGATTAATTGTCAACTAAACAGCTGCATTTTTAACAAAAAAAAAGTTTTTTAATGGACAATAAAAAGTTCGAATAACCATTTTTTGAGTTTTTATTGTTTATCTGTTTTCAAGGTTATATAAATATAATTTTTCAAGCTTTCTTAAAAAAATACAAAAATATTTTGGTAAATTTGATATTTGCCGAAAAAGTTTCCGAAAATTTTCAAGAAATCTTTTTTATTTAACATGATTCTACAAAACTTTTCAAAAAGTTCGAATCGATTTAAAAGATATTTTGTACTGTCTTTTTTGAAAATTTTAGAAATCTAAAAAATCTTTAAAAATATTCTCCTAAAATTAATTTTTGAAAATGAAAAATCATCCAACATTTTCCTATGTGTTAAAAATTTTTTTTTTATTATCTTGAAACCATTCGAATTTCTCAAAAAGTTTCAAAATTTTATTTTTAGATCTTCAAAAATCTACGTTTTGTTTTAATTTGGTCGAAATTATTGCAAATCTTAAATTATTATTGAAATTATTTCAAAACTTATAATTATCTTTTAAAATGATTGGAATTTTTTCTACAACCTTTGGAAATTAAAAAGTTGCCTTAGAATAATCCAAATGTTTTTATCGACACTTTTAGAAATCTTTGAAAATCTTTTGAAGTTTTTAAAAAAATAACTTTGTGGAATAGAAAAGTCTTTGTTTCCCTACGAATCTTTCCAGAAATTTTATTCTCTTTAAAAGTTTCCTAATTCTTAAAAGGCTTATTTTTTCAAAATCTTTGAAGATTTATATTTTCTTTTAAATTTTTAAAAATCTTCTCAAATTACAAATGACTTTTCAATATTTTGGAAACTTCAAGAACCTCGAAATATCTTTTAGTTTAAGTTAAAGCTTTCCAAAATTTTTTTTAAATCCTGCAAGATTAAAATAATTTTTTTTGAATCTGCTAGATTTTTTTGACATGTATGTCATTTTTGATAAAAATTAATTTTTCACTAAAATCAAGATACCAACAAAAAAGTTAATTTTTAACACAATAAATAATGCATCAAAAAGGGTTGAATCCGTCCAAAACAGTAACATGAATCCTTAACGAAAATAGATTAATTGTCAACTAAACAGCTGCACTTTTAAACAAAAAAAAAAAGTTTTTTAATACAAAATAAAAAGTTTAAATCACTTTTTTTTAGTTTATTTGTTTGTCTGTTTTCAAGGTTATGTTAATATAATTTTTTGAGCTTTTAAAAAAAAATACAAAAATATTTTCGTAAATTTAAGATTTGCCGAAAAAGTATCTCGAAAATTGTTAAGAAAACTTTTTCATTTAACAGGATTCTACAAAACTTTTAAGCAAGATTCGAGTCAGTTTAGAAGATATTTCGAACCGAGTCTTTCTTGAAAATTTTGGTAATTTAAACAATCTTTAAAAATATTCTCCTAAAATTAATTTTTTAAAATAAAAAATGATCTAACATTTTGCTGTGAGTTGAAAAAAATTTTTAATCTTGAAACCATTTAAATTCTTTTAAAAGTTTAAAAATTTTATTTAGTAATTTTTAAAAATCAACCATTTGTTTTAATTTTTTCGAAGTTATTCGAAATCTAAAACCATTTTTAAAATTTTTTCAAAACTTTTTAAAAACTTATAATTATCTTTTAAAATAAGAAGAACTTTTACTAAAACCTTTAGAAATCAAAAAGTTGCCTGCTTTTAAATCTTCTAGATGTTTTTATCGACACTTAAAAAATTTTTCTGAAATCTTGCTAAATTTTTTTAAAATTAATTTTTCCGAATGAAAAATCCTGTAACATTTTTCCACGAATCTTTAAAGAAATCTATTATGCAAAAAAGTTTCAAAATTTCTCAAAATGATTATTTTTTCAAAATTTTTAAAGATTTATTTTTTCTCTGAATTTTTTAAAATTCTCTTAAATTAAAAATAATTTTTAAATCTTCTGAATGCTTCTAAAACTTCGAAATATCCTTTGAAATAAGTTAAAGCTTTCCTGAAATATTTTTAAATACTGCAAAATTAAAATAATTTTTTTTGAATCTGCTAGATTTTTTTTTTGACATGCATGTCTTTTTTCCTAAAAATTATTTTTCCACTAAAATCAAGATTCCAACAAACAAGTTGATTTTTAACACAAAAAATAAAAAATCAAAAAGAGTTAAATTCATTTAAAACAGCAACATGAATGCTTAAAGAAAATAGATTAATTGTCAACTAAACAGCTGCACTCTTAAACAAAAACAAAAAATTTTAATACACAATAAAAAGTTTAAATGACTATTTTTTGAGTTTATTTGTTTATTTGTTTTCAAGGTTATGTAAATATAATTTTTTTATCTTTCTAAAAAAAATGCAAAAATATCTTTGTGAATTTCAGATTCTCCGAAAAAGTACGTCGCAAATTTAAAAAATTTTTTTTTCTATTTTACAGGATTCTACAAAAGTTTAAAAAAAAATTGAGTCAGTGTAAAATATTTTCCCGAAATTAATTCCTCAAAATAAATAATAATTAACAATTTTACTATGAGTTTAGAAAAATTAGTTTATTATCTGGAAACCTTTCGAATTCCTGAAAAGGTTTTAAAATTTTATTTCGTAATTTTTAAAAATCGTCATTTAGTAGTAATTTTTTCGAAATTATTATAATCTTAAATTATTTTTAAATTGTTTCGAAACTTATAATTATCTTTTAAAATGATTGGAACTTTTTCTATAACCTCTGAAAATGAAATAGTTGCGTTGAAAGCTTCCAGATGTTTCTATCGACACTTTTAGAAATCTTTGGAATCTTGCTTAATTTTTTTAAGATTAATTTTTCAAAATAAAAAATTCTTTGTTTTCCCACGAATCTTGAAATAAAGTTTAATTCTTTAGAAAAGTTAAAAAAATTTTAAAAGGCTTATTCTTTAAAAATTGTTACAGATTTATATTTTGTTCTAAATTTTTTGAAATCTTTTTAAGATTTAAATTATTTTCGAATCTTTTGAGAACTTCTTATGCTTCGACATACCTTTTGAAATAAGTCAAAGTGTTTGAAAACAATTTTTTAAATCCTGCTAGATTGACAAAATTTTTTTTAAATCCGCCAAATTTTTTTTGAGATATATGTCTTTTTTGGTTATAATTAATTTTTTCATTGGAAATTCATATTTTAGGGTTGGAAATTCAACTGTTCTGTAGGCAGATAATTGGTTTGGATCAAAAATTCATCATTTAGATAAATATTTTTTTTAATTTCATATTTTTGTAGTAAAAATTCAAGTGCTTTACAAAAAATTCGTCTTTTTAACTTGCCAGTTTACCAATTCTTTAAAAAATTTAAGTATTTCATTCAAAATTCACTTTTTTATTGAAAATTCACTTCTTTATTAAAAATTCATCTTATAGGGTCGAAAATCCAACTGTTTTATTAAAAATTTATCTTTTCAGGTATAAAAAATCTTTTTTGATCAAAATGTGTTCTTTATTTTTTTTAATAAACTTTTTTGTTGATAATTCGTCTGACTTACAAAAATTAATCTTTTCGGCTTATAAGTGGAACTAATTGATTAAAAATATACCCTTTTCTAACTTTTTTTTATTTGAAAATTCGGCCATTTTCTTGGAGATTTAATTTTTGTATGCTGAGAATTCACCCGCTTTGTTAAACTTTCATCTTTTGCAGAAGTTATCTTTGTAGTTGAAACTTAATTATTTTTAACTAAAAAGACTACAATTATATTTATGGTTACAAATTTATATTTTTCAGGTTATAATTTCCGTCATTTGGTTAAGAATTTGATTATTTGAATTTAATTTAATCTTTATTAGTGAAAAACCAAACTATTTTGTTAGAAAATTCAGCTACTTGGTTGAAAATTTTACTGTTTGGTTGAACAGTCAACTAATTTAATGAACCTTTGTTGCTTTCTTTTTGGGTTAAAAATTCGACTGTTTGGTCGGAGCTTTGTCTTTTTAGCTTGAAAATTAAACAATTTTGAGGAAAATTTATTTATTTAGTTTTTGTTGAAAATTCATATTTTCGGGTTAAAAATTCAGTTGTCCTGTAGAATTTCTCTTGCTCTAATGTTTTTTACTTTTAGTTAACAATTCAATGACATTGTTACAAACTTTTTTCTTTCCTTTAAGGATCTATCTTTTAAGTTGAAAATTTATTTCTGCTTAAAAATTAAACTATTTTGTTGAAAATTCTTTAAAGTTAAAAAAAATTTAATTTAAATTCCTAAAGTGGAAAGTTATTTCTTTTTTAACGAGAAATTAAATTTTTCCATTTGTTGTTAAAAATTGATTTTGCAGGCATTTTAAGCTGTAAAGTTTGGTATTTAATCAATAGTCAATTTATCACTTCTTCGTATGAAAAAGACACTTTTCTCAGATGATTGAAGTAACGGAAACCGTGTCTAAGTGACCTTGGGGCTACTCGTCAATCATTAAACACCAGAGATGTTTAATCTGCCTTTCTGGAGAGTTAAACGTAAAATCATAATGGCACACGAATTGCCGTTAGTTAGGAGTCAGGGAGTCGCTGATGAGTCCGCGGAAGTGCAAATAAAAGGAGTCATCTTTCTGCCTCACACTCACCTTGACTCTTGGTATCGTCGACGAGCGGGACATCCATAAACCATAATGCAGTCGCCGTATAAAGTATAAATGAAGCTTCATGCTAGCTTCGAAC
>JAUELO010000274.1:305621-316217 GCA_032357855.1 Amphibolips quercusostensackenii | reverse complement strand
ATTTATAATAGGCATTGGTATTGAAACATACTAAAAATACGCATTCTAACGTAAAGAAGTTCTAAGCAAATTTGTAGATATATTTTAGGCGATAAATTTTGTTAAATAAAATGTTATTGTAGCTTGTGTCGTTTTTCAAAAAATTTCATTTCTGTATTTTTAATCCTATTATTCGCGATTAAAAGTAAATCTACTTGTTTTATCTGAAAATGATCCATAATGAATTTGTACACCTTTTTTTGGTGAACAACTTTTGTCTATTCATTTTTTTATGTTCCTTGTGTCGCTTTTCAAAAAATTCAATTTTTTATTTTTGATGATATTTTTTGCGAATAAAATAAAAATCAAAAATCATTTATAACAAACTCGTAGCTCTTTTTTGGATGAGCAAATTTTATTTTCACGTTTTTTTCATAGCTTGTGTCATTTGTCCAAAAATTGATTTTTTTTACGAATGAAACCAAAATTACGCGTTCCATTCAAAAATTATTTATAACAAATGTATACCTTCTATTTAAGTGAGCAAGTTTTGTCTGATTTTTGTTCGTAGCTTATTTCGATTGTTTATAAAAGTGATTTTCTATTTTTATTGTTTTTCATGAATAAAACAAAAACTACGCATCTCATCAATAAATGATTAATAACAAATTTGTAGATCTTTTAGGGTGCACAATTTTTTTGAATGGTGTTTTTGCGTATGCTGCATAGATTGACTGAAAAATAGAATTTTGTATATTTTATTGTTTTTTGAGTGATCAAAACTTATATTTTTTATTAATCTACACTGCTCTTTAAAATTTTTTGAAATTTTCATGAACATTTCTAGTTTACTTGAATTCTTGTAAATTCACGTAATTCTATTTGATTAAGCAGATTATTGAATTTTTAAAAGTTTTCAATTAATTGATTGCGAAGTCTTATAGCCTCAACCTGAATTTTTAGGCACTTCATCAAATTCATTTAAATTCTCTCAAACTCATCTTGAATTTTTTTGGACGCTTATGAATTTATCCTTAATTTGTTACGCTTTCAAGCAAAAAGAATAATATATGAGCGTGACAAAAAGTATCTTTGCTCTCTATATTTTATTCCATAGGGACCGTCAGGCCTGTAACATGTTTAAATTGAAAATTGCTAAAAAAAATATAAAATGCTTCTTTTTAGAGTGATATAAAGGTGCGAATATATTTAATGCCGCAACACTTTTGTATTATATTTTATTCTCACAATTAAAATTATTTATCGTATCACGTGCATTATTCAAAAATTTAATACAATAAGTTTACCTTAGTCTTTCTTTTTAATGTAAACGTATGAAAAAATAAAATAAAATGTTACAAAGATAAATAAATAATTTCGAATTGATGTAATTTTAATGTTAGGCATTTTTGACAATTGAAATTGATAAAAATCCGTAAAAAAATTTGATTCTGATTCAAAATAGATTAACTTGGACCAAAAAACACAGGTTATAACACTTGTTTTTTTTTTTTGGTGGTTGATAGCGAAAGAATTTTTTATTCACTAAAAAGTAATTTAATCGTTTCGCAGAAATTAATAAAATTTTGTATTTCCTTAGTACAAATACAGTGAATGCATGATACGAATCAAGACGATCAACTTTTTAACCAAATTGAACAATCGAACGAATTCGATCACTCACTTGAAGATTTGATTAAAGAAAAAGGGAGTTTAAAATTTATGAAAAAACTCAGGAGGAAATTTTAAAGATCGAAAATATTACATTTTCATCAACAAATAACTTACTTAATTTCTATATTACCTATAACAAAAAAGTTCAACTTATTTTGATTTTGCACAAGAATCTTTTGAAATTTAGAACAGTGGAGTAGAAACTCCTTCACAAATCAAGAAGTAGACACAATCTCAATGTAAATCTTCTCTCTAGATATATTTATATCAATAACGTTACTAATTTTTAATTATATATTGTATAATAATTCCAGTTTATCCTATACATTGCTTATTATGATTTTATTATAATTTACGCTTTATTTACAGAGGTGAAAAAGCGATTGGGCCCTATTATGACAAGATAAGACCAATACAAAATATCGATGTTGGATACCAAAACTCAAGGCATCAACAAGTTTCGCAAGCAACATCCTTCAACTGATAAATCGTCTGCAAGTTCTAAGAAACTGCGTAAGATATAATTTTTTTATAATTAGGTAGTTTATTGAAAAATTTTGATTCATATATCTAAAAGCATGCTGCTTCCTTTCTTCTGAATTTATACAAATAAAATAATTTAATAATTCAATGCTGCAATTTTTGTAATGAGAAGAAATCACAATAGATACCCAAAAAGATATAAAATTTAAGACCAAAGATTTAACTTTTTTATTTAGACCAGCCGAAAAAAGAAGTTAAATTTAGACCTTTGAATTCTTTTATCGGCTTATAAATATAATTTTGAAGTGCCATTTTAAACGCTGGAGGCATTTGAAGAGTTTGATAATAAAATCAAAACTGACTAAGAATGTTGCAAAAGCCTTAAAGGTCTTCCTTTTTAAAATCTAATTATCGTTACATTTTCATTTTAATTTTCTATATACCACAAGTTTTACTGTTCTAAAAAATATTTACAGAAGGTTTCTTTCCTATTACTCTACGATAAGGATGATGTCATACGAAAGTCTGTTAGCTAGATGATAAAGAAATACTTGTCGAGAGACCTTGTGATGCAGTTTACGGCAATGAAAAAGGTTTTATCGAAAGAAATTTTCAAATAGTACCCATTGTGCTCATGCATAACTTGTAGGAAAATTTAGCATACGGATTTAATTTAATTTCGCTAATAATAATATTTTTAAATAACAGCTCATATATTGAAATTCTTTGCAGGTTTGATTTCTGAACGATGCGAAATATCTGAGGATGATACACTGCTGCACATCGGCTCAGTGTTCAGCAACGCAAAAGATTGAGGTATAGAGAGAAAGCTTACGACAAATCACAGATTAGCTGATGCAAAAGATGACAAAGACTTCTAAATATTTTATAAAACTAATCATTTTATTTGAATATTTAAATAAAAAGTTTAATATTTTTAATTGTTTTTGAGAAAACGAGATTTTGAATCAGAAATATTATATTTTTCAGTTTTATAAATAAAGCATAATTTTTCTTTACTTTTAAACTTAGGAACCTTAATAATCTTATAAAACATGTTTTTTAACCAGTTAGTATACTGTAAGCAAACGTTTTCGCAAGTAAAATCTTGAAATTCCTTAAGGCTGTTGGAACGGGGTGCACAAAAATGGAAAAATCTGTAAAGCACTGAAAAATTACCAACGGACGACCGATACCTAGTTTTGAGGGTTTAAAAATGCACCTTGAAAATTTTTTTAGATGCCAAAAGGAGTTTCGCGGCGGTGGCTGTCCCGCTTGGTATCTGATTTTCCGATAAAAACCCGGTAACTGCTAAAAATGAGAGTACAGTCGTGTAGCAACGACGTAAAGTGCGCTAGGAGCCGACTGAAAGCTGATGGCGCTGATCGCTCAACCGCACTTAATGGTGCTACAAAAATGCACTGTCGATAAAAGTCGCATCTGTCTTGTCAGGAGTTGCAAATTAGAATACAAAATGCAATTTGTGGTTTTCTTTTTTGTAATCGTTTATTGAAAAGTCCACCTGATTGGCGAATTCAGTAAAATGTCAGTGAATAAAAATTTAAATAAATAGAAACCAGAAGAATCTTTTCTCGGTAATTGGTGTCCGGTCAAAAATAGCTACATTACCGACTTTGTTTGAAAAACTAGTTCATGTCTACACGAAATTAGATATTTATTTGAAAGTTGGGCGAATTAAATGAATGTACTATAGACGATTCATCTCGTCATCATTGTTTTTAATTATAAAATAGAAATGTAAACACGTTGGACAATATTTTGTAAAAAGTAAGCGCCGTTATTGCAGGTATTTGCTTATTTGTTGCAAATTTTTCATGCAAAAAATTGTTACTAAATTTCAAAGTCTGCTGTATAGAGTAATTTTTATTTTAATTAATCTGTACATTGAATCTCTTCGAGTTCCCTATCTCGAAATCTATTAATAGTGAATCTTTGCGAATGAGAGCGATGGTTTCAAAATGTCTGCAAGAGGTTCGCAGATTTTTTTATTTTTAATAAGAAATTTACATTTCTCCTGCAAGATATACTAATAAATTTTTTGACTAGTAATAACAAATTTTTACGAGATCTCTGAGAGGGTCTTTCTAAGGACGTTTTAAATTTTGGAAATGCGAGTAATATTAGTGTTCTATAAAGCGAGAATAGGGTCACAATACTTACCTTATTTATACGATTCTACGTAGTGCGCCATCTCCATATGTTTCTTGCACGTTACAACACAACGAGATATGTAAAAAACTCAATACATAATTTTTTTCAACTGAAAAATTATTATCGATTATTATCAGCGAGTTCACAGCGGCATCCTTTTATCACTTACCACACTATTCCTATTTCGAGACCAAGTTTATCATTCTAAGGAGAAATTTATTTTTCATTCAAGTTGCAGTGATGCTGTTGCATTCGCCAATCACGCGGACTTATCAACAAACAATTACAAAAAAGAAAACCACAAATTGTGTTTTTCATTCCAATTTAAAATTCCCACCATGCCAGATGCGACTTTCACCGACAGTGCATTTTCGTAGTACCATCAAGTGCGG
This sequence comes from Amphibolips quercusostensackenii, assembly GCA_032357855.1. Lineage (NCBI taxonomy): Eukaryota > Metazoa > Arthropoda > Insecta > Hymenoptera > Cynipidae > Amphibolips > Amphibolips quercusostensackenii. Next base: position 311,517 of record JAUELO010000274.1, on the reverse strand, counting down.
TTGAGCGATCAGCGCCAGCAGCTGTCAGTCGGCTTTCACGTCGTTGCTACATGACTTTACTCTCATTTTTAGCAGTTACCGGGTTTTCATCGAAAAATTAGATACTAGGCGGGACATCCCCCGCCGCGAAACCCCTTCTGGTGTCTAACAAATATTCAAGGTGCTTTTTTAAAACCTCAAAACCAGGGTAAATAATTCAGCGATTCTACCTTACCTGACCGATAAAGCATAATCGCGCTAAATCGCGGTCGTCACACCTTCCCCCATATAATAAAGATGTTTTCCATGGAAACGCCTTTAAAACTGTTGTTTTGAGACGATAGCGGTTTTAGGTACTTTGTATTGCCTTTTTACGACAGTTCTGGACAAATATGCGATCGCCCTGAACGGTTTGAATGTACGATTTTTCTTTCTTTCGTTCGGTTTAACTTGTATTTCGACATTCGAATCATTAAATGCACGCGTAATTAGGAAGGGTCCTTCAGAATAATCATCAAGTTTATTGATTCGGTCGATTTTTAAAAGACGAACGTATTCGTCGACCTCTAAAGTTTTTGAATTAGACCTTTTATCGTAATTCTTTTTGTACCTTTCCTTGGCCTTGTTAATGTTAACCCCGGCTTCTGCTTGAGTATCGCTGAGTCTATCAAGTAAGTGATCCAGATGTTTAATGAACGTACGAGGAACGGATTCCTCTTCGAATTCAGAAGGAATCCTAGCCTTTTTGCCTAAAATAAGCTCATGTGGTGTGAAACCAGTTGCTTCATGCACTGAGGTGTTGTATAAGAGCATAGAAAATCTTAACCACTTATCCCAATCAGTCTATTGGTAGAAATGACGCAGGTATTCCACGAAGACATGATGGCTGCGTTCTAATGAGCCTAATGACTGAGGGTGATAAGCAGTGGATCGAAATTGGCGAATTTTAAATATTCAGCAAAATGACCTCATTGGCTGGCTCATGAAATTAGATCTTTGTTCGGTCTGAATTGACCTGGGACATCCGAAACGAGATATGAAATTCTCAGCGAGTGCCATAGCTGCTATAATCGCTTCAGCGTCACGAATAGGAATAGCGTCTGAGTACTTCGTGAGGCAATTCTGTAGCATAAGAATATACTTATTACCGTCTGCAGTTTGCGGAAGTGGGCCCACAATGTCCATTTGTACTTTTCGAAAGCTTCCTTTGGGTGCCGATTATTTTCATCGGCTGTCTAGTTTTAATACGAACGAGCTTTTTCCGCTGACAACTATCGCATTGTTTAATGAAATTTTCTACATCTCTTCTTATATTGGGCCAAGTAAATCTTTTGCGAATTCTTTTTAAAGTTTTGGCACACTCCTTGTGCCCCTTGTGTGGTCATAAGATTCTTTAATTATCGCATTAAAAAGGTACTTGTCTTCGTGCTGAAAGGTAAGAATTTGACCTAATTTTGGCTGCACCTGCCGAAGCTCGTCTGACCGAACCATATCTTCACCACTGAGCTCACGACTCGTTACAGTAGTGAATTTACAGTCGCACGAGACAAAGTTCAACAAATTATCATCCTTCGAAACTGGATGATCTTTTTTATAAACCATAAATCCTTTATTAATGATAAAAACTTTTATTATTTCAAAAGATTCTTCCGTGAAATTATTTACAGGTTTTTGACGTTTCAACTCAGACGAGGCTGCAATTGTCCCAGTAGCCAAAATTGATTCACCCTTTTTTCCGAGTCTACCTAGTTGTACGTTGTCCATAGCCTCCCCCTGCAGGTTTTTTAGCGACGCAATCGTCGGTAAAATGCTGATCACGGGGTCCCTGAGTGGCCAAGTTTTGACACCTCGCCGGGCCTTCAGCGAGACGACCTTCCCACCTGTTTTTTCATCTTGCCTGGTGACCAGCGAGCCTTCACTTCAAAGATTTTCGGTCGTTTGATCCGTCAAATAAACACCTCTTTCCGCACAGGTTTGTCAACGGTTTTTATTTGTAGACTTGATGATCGCGGGATGCCCTCAAAAGCTTGCAGAATCAGTTTCATACATTTCGGCTCCTTTCCGCCCCGCGGGGGTTTGCGACATAGTGATCGGTAGTCCCCGTTGGCCTGACAAGAGGGGGGGGGGTGTCAACCACCCCTGGAGATGGTGACCTACTTTTGGACTCGAATGCTGATTCGTAATTATCACTCCTTAAATCAGAGTACGATTCAGTTTCGCTTTATTCACTTGATTCTCATTCAGATTCGTTATCACTTGTCTTGAAAAGATATTGCGGTTCACGCGCAATTAATATTTGGTTCTCAGTAACAAGCTCATCTTTATCATCAATCAATTCGTCATCCCCTTGACTCGAGTCAATTTGATCATGTCTGATCGTCATCACTTGCCCCGAGCCCAGGCAATCTGAATCTGAATGAATGTCCTTGTCTAAGAAAGCACCTATCGCACCAACCTTTTGATTTACTTTTGAAGGATTTTCGAGATTGACTATTTTGCAACACTCTTCAGGATCTTTATTTAAAGTAATACTAATCTCTACCGGATTTCTTGAGAGATTATCTGCATTTGAGTTCATTCTACCGGGTTCCTAAATCACCGCATAATCATATACGGCCAAACGTAATTTCCATCTCGATAGTTTTGATGCAGGATTTTTAATATTATGCAGCCATTCTAAGGGTCAATGGTCGGTAACTAACTTGAAGCGCTGTCCATATAAATATGGCCGAAAATGCTCTACGGCGAAGAGTATGTCAAAAAGCTCTTTCTTAGTTGTAGAGTAACGTGTTTCAGGTCCATTTAGGGTACGAGACTCAAAGGCAATTGTCAAATCTGTACCAATTTCATTCTGACTGAGCACTGCTCCTATTGCGTAAATAGATGCGTCAGTCGTGACAATAAACAGTTTTAAAAAATCCGGGTATTGAAGAATAGGCTCGGATGTTATTCTGTCACACAAAATCTTGAAAGCCTGCTGTAAAAGCTCAACTCCTTGAAGACCTGAAAGCACTCGGTCCATGACCCGTTGGAAAGTGGGAGGTGCATTTTTCAATCCAAATGACATGCGTTTGAATTCATAATGGCCAAAGGAAGTGGAAAATGCTGTTTTTGCTCTTGAATTAGAATCCATTAGAATTTCATGAAATCCTAAAGCAAGGTCAAGTGTAGTAAAATACTTTGCTCCTCCCAACTAATCAAGAATGTCAGTGATATTCGTCAGGGGGTAGGCGTCGCTAATGGCCTTTTCATTAAGCGCTCAATAATCTATTACCATACGCCACCGTCTATTTCCCAGCGAATCAGACTTTTTTGGCACAATCCAGACTGGTGAATTGTAAAGCGAATTAAAGGTCTCAATAGTATCATTTTCTAAAAGGTCATTTACTTGTTTTTTAATATCTTTTTTGTGAATTTGAGGATATCTGTAGATTTTAGAATTTGTAGGTTTTTCGTCCGTCGTTCTTATCTCGTGAGTAGCTACGGATGTAAACCCTAGCTTGTCCCAGGGTATGTTGAATTGGTATGGAAAGCAGTTCAAGTCAGTTAAAAGAGAAGTTATTTCTTCTTGAGCTAAATCGTCAAATTTTAAATTCTTATAAATTTTGCAAAATCTTTTCGCTTTTAGAGAGCTTCTTTTTTAACGGCATCGTCAGTTTCAGTACATGTCCTAAGTTATGGTTTGATAATAGAGAAATCTTCTGATCCGACGGTTGGAAGAGTCAAGTCAATTGCCGCGTTGGTCAAGCTAATAGCAAAGACCGTGCCTGTATTTGCTTTAGGGGTCACTAATGCCTCACCCAGGTACACGCCTGGTTTCGTTTATCATTAAATTGAAGGGTTGCACCCTGGGTACTTAAAAATGGAATTCCTAAAATACCTTTTCAAGAAATAGGAAAATTTTTTGGAACTACCTGAAATTTTCATTCTATCTCTGTAAGGTAAAGAGTTATCCTGCCTTTAGTTTTGGTTAAACCTTTTCCTATTCCTGTGAAGTTAATGATTTTACTTTTATTTATTTTAACGTGAGACTTAATCGCGTTTTCTTCGAAAATGTTTAAATCAGAACCGGTATCGATTAATAAATCTGCATTGTCTCCTAAAAAACCGTGATTAGACACTGAGAATACTGACAATTTTATTCTTTTATTGTGTCCTAAGATGCAGAGGACTCGTCGGATGACCGGTTTTGCGATACTTCGCTGTTTTGATTGCCGGTTTCCAAATTTTGTTGTTTCTTTTGATATAGTCCATGTTTTGGATTTCGATTCTAAAAAAAATTATTTTTTGAGGCGTTTAAATTTTCCACGCAAAATGCATTTTTTAGTTTCATGACCCTTCGTTTCGCAAAAGGTACAGTACCTTTCGCTTTTACCATATCATTTTAATTTTTCGCGGGGTTAAGAGTTTTAGAACGACATTCGCGTTTAAAGTGCCCGGGCTTACCACATTTAAAACAACTATAGTTATCTTTGCTCGAATTTCCATCTCTCTTTTCTCGTACGAATGCAACTTGACTTATAGAGTATCCGGTCTGTTCGTTGCCGGCATCGAGTTCGCGAACACGGCGCAGTTGCCCTAAATGCGATACCTTGTTTTCAATTATCGTGGCAATACTTTTTGCATTTTGCAAAGTCGCAGGATTTCTTAATGAAACACGATTTTCGATTTCGGGCTTTAAACCTTGAATAAAACAAGAAGTTGCGTTTCTATTGGCTCCAAGTCGCATTCCAGCGACTAGTTCAATAGAAAACCCCATTTCGACTACTTAAATGGTTCTTTGAAGTATTTCGCTCACTCTAATGCCATATTGCAAAACAGATTTACTATTCTTTTGCAAGATGTTAGACATTTGTGCTTGCAATTGGCTAAGATCTTTTTGTGGACTAAACGCAAGTCGCAAAGTATTCAGAAGTGCTTGGAGATTTGCAGGTTCGCTTGTGCTTTGCAAATAAGCATCTGCGTCACCTTTAACGCGAGTCCTGATAAGTTTAGCTATAAATAATCTGTCTCCTGGATGTACAGATTTCTCAGCAAATCTACAATCGAGAATAAAAGCTCCGACAGGTGGAGTGTTACCGTCAAACGTTAAAACCATTGCGGCTGCAATTTTTACGCTAACATGACGCGACTCTGTGGGCAAAGTAATCATGCTGGGAGGGCAAAATGCCGTTGCAGGCAGTGGGTCACTGAGAACATCAGGGTTAAGGCCACTGTCATTAGTATTTGAAAATAAATGGGCTATTTCGCCATTAGTTGCAGAATAGCTAAAATAACGAGGTTGTTCTTTTAAAGCTAAGGAGTCTGTCGATCCAGCGTCTGGGAGACTTGAAACATGTAGCAGATGAGCAGCTGGAGAATTAGAAGCAACATTGCTTATCTGGCTAAGTTCGTGTAAAACCGCTACGTAGGGAGAGTGGCTGGTCGGTGCTTGACTTGTGGAAGCAAGGGGTGTGTGATTCTCAGGTCCCGTATTGATTATGGTAGATTCGTTTTCATCCGCCATTTTGACTTTGATTTTCAAAAAAGGACAATAAAAATATCAAAACTGAAAATTTTTAATATAAGCAATTCTTACGGGCACGAAATTTAAGGAAAAATAGTTTTCTATGATTTCGTTACAAAACTGGATTCAAAATTCAAACGAAAAACATTCAAACAAGTAAAAACAAGCAGAAGTAACCTAAAAATTAATAAATTCACTAAAATTCGAAAGCTCAGAAAAAAGGACGTTAATGGATGCATGCGAGACTCACATTGATACTATTTTGCTCTATTCAGTTTAGCACACCTGCAAACTTGCACACAAATAGCACAATATTCCACAAAGATGACCTTAGAGATTCTATAGATGTCTTTTATCACTTCACAGCACTTGTCACTAAACACTGTTTGTGGCCTCTCAGATTCTTCACGA
>JAUELO010000274.1:269121-280223 GCA_032357855.1 Amphibolips quercusostensackenii | reverse complement strand
ATAGTCGTCCCGGGAATATTGTTTTCGAAAATTTTCCAATTCCAGAATTTCATGATTCGAGAATCTTAAATTCGGGAAACTTATTATTCGGAAATTTTCCAAATCGTGAATTTTAGTATTCGGAAATTTTTTTATTCTGTAATTTTCTAATTTGTAAATTTTAGAGTGTCGAGAATTTTATTTTTCGGGATTTTTTAGTCTTCCCAGAAATCTCGTTTTCGATAATTTTCCAATTCGGAAATTTTATGATTCAGGAATTTTGTTATTCTATAATTTTCCGATTTGGCAATTTTAGAGTTTTCAGAATTTTATATTTCGGTATTTTCAGTCGTCCCGAAAACTTTATTATTTTGAAAACTTATAATTGAGAAAAGCTATTATTCGGAAATTTCCTAATTTAGGAATTTTGTAATTTAGGAATTTTATTATTCGGCAATTTTATTTTTCTATAATTTTCTGATTTGGGATTTTAGTGTCGGGAATTTTATGTTTCGGTATTTTAGTCGTCCCGGAATCTTTATTATTTTGAAAACTTATAATTGAGAAAAGCTATTGTTCGGAAATTTCCTAATTTGGGAATTTTGCAATTCAGGAATTTTATTATTTGGAAGTTTTATTATTTGGCAATTTTATTTTTTCTATAATTTTCTAATTCGGGAATTTCAGTGTCGGGAATTTTTTTTCGGGATTTTTCAGTCATCCCGGGAATATTGTTTTTGGAAATTTTCCAATTCAAGAAATTTATGATGGAAAATCTCAAATTCGGAAAACTCATTATTCGGGATATTTCCAATACAGCAATCAAATTATTCCGGAATTTTACAATTTGTGAATTTTATTATTCTGTAATTTTCTAATTTGTGAATTTCAGAGTGCCCTGAATTTTATTAATCGGAAAATTTATTATTCGGAAATTTTATTATTTTGTAATTTGCCAATTCGGGAATTTGAGTGTCGGAAATTTTATTTTTAGTAATTTTTTAACCGTTCCGAGAATTTTATCACGCGGGTATTTTCTAATTCGGGAATTTAATTATTTGGCACTTTTATTACTTTTGCAATTTTTCAGTTCAGAAAAGTTCTTATTTGAAGATTTATCGCTTTTGCTGGAAATTCAACTATATGGTTTAAAATTGTTTTTTCAAAAGAAATTTTGTAATTGAAAATTTAACGATTTGCTTAAAAATGTATATATTTCATTGAAAATTCATCTCTTTTGGTAAAAAATTAATCTTTTTGGTTGAAATTTCAGTTACTAATTGGTAAAAAATTTTAATGCTTTGTTAAGAATTTACTTGATTATTTAAATAACCGTCTCTCTGGTTAAAAATTCAACTACTTTTTTAGAATTATTTTTTTTTAATTAATTTTTGAAGCAAAAATTTTATTATTTTGTTTTTGGTTAAAAATTGATCGTTTTCAGTTTAAAATTCAACAATTTTGTTAAAAATTGATGAATTTTATTGTAAGTTTGAATCTGTTGGTACAACATTAATCTTCTTGATTGAAAATTAAACTTCTCTGGTAAAAATTCATTTTATCATTTAAAAAGCTATCTCTCTTAATGATAATTCAACTATTTTGTTGAAAATTGTTTGTTTTTTTACTTTTCTAACTTCTAATTCCATTGTTTCATTCTTGGTTGAAAATTCAACAATTTGGTTAGAAATTTATATATTTTATTGTAAATTTATCTTCTATGGTATAAAATTAATCTTATTGATTAAAAATTCAGTTACTATCAGGTGAAAAATTCAACTTCATTAAAATTTTATTTTTTCATTCAAAAATCTAACTCCCTGGTTAAAAATTCAACTACTTTTTTAGATTTATTTATTTTTATTAATTTTTCAACCAAAAATTGCATTATTTTGTCTTTGGTTAAAATAGATCGTTTTTAGTTAAAAATTTAACAATTTCGTTAAAAATCGATGAATTTCATTGTAATTTTGACTTTTTGGGTAGAAAATCAATATTTTTTATCGAAAATTAAACTTTTTTGTTAAAAATTCATTTTATCTTTTGAAGAGCCATCGCTTTTCTTAACAGACAACTATTTTGTTGAAAATTGTTTTTTTTTTTAATATTTTTTTTAACTTAAAATTTTGTTCTTCTATTTTTGGTTAAAAGTTCAACAATTTGGTTAGAAATTTATATATTCCACTGTAAATTCATCTTTTTTGGTAGAAATTTATTTTTTTTGTTAAAAATTTTGTTACAACTTGGTTAAAGATTTAGGTTCTTTATTAAAAATGCATTTTTTTTAGTTGAAGAGCCATCGTTCTGGTGAAAAATTCAACTATTCTTTTTAATTTAAAAAAAAATAATTCTTTTGAATTAAAATTTAGTTATTATATTTTTGGTTAAAAATTAATCGCTTTTATTTAAAAAATTTAATATTTTCGTTGGAAATGTATTTATTTTATTGTAGTTTTGTCATTTTTGGTAGAAAATTAATCTTTTTGGTTGAAAATTAAATTACTGAGTTAATGATCAAACTTTTTTGGTGAAACTTCATTTTATCATTTAAGGAGCCATCTGTCTGTCTAAAAATCCAAGTACTTTGTTTTTTTTTTTTTGTTTTTTTAAATAATTTTTTAACTAAGAATTTTATCATTTTATGTTTGTTTGAAATTACAACAAATTGGTTAAAAATTTACATATTTTATTGTGAATTTATGTTATTGGGTGAAAAAATTAATTTTCTTGGTTGAAAATTTTAATACTACTCGGTTGAAAATTACACTTGTTTGATAAAAATTTATTTGTTTAAAAATCTACCATCATGGTTGAGAATTCAACTATTCTTTGTAATCCTTTTGTTTTGAATTAATGTTTTAACTTAAAATTTAATTATTATATTTTTTGTTAAAAATTGATCCTTTTTAGTTGAAAATTTAACGATTCTTAAAATTCTTAAATTCTTAACAAATTATACATTCTTAAAAACTTATTATTTGGAAATTTTTCAATTCAGGAATTTTATTTTTTGGAAGTTTAATTATCCGGGAATTTCGCAATTCGTTAATTTCATTATTCAATAATTTTTTAGTTCGAGAATTTTATAGCGTTAGGAATTTTATTTTTTGGGATTTATCAGTCATACCGTTAGACGCAAAATTTTATTTTCTTTTGCTCTATCACGGGGAAAAAATGGGATGGTAAAATTATGAAAATTCTGAAAATTATATTGCAAACAGTACACTGATTCAAAATTGATTTTGAGTTTAAATTTTGAGCAGAAATTTTATAATCCTAAAAAACCCGAAAATGTCCTGTGATTTTGCGATCTAAATTCTGTGACAACCCTGATAATAAAAAACTTAAATTTCAAACTCAAACGAACATTTAATTTAGTGTTCAATTGATCATTCTAGTTGTCGATGTCATGTCTCTCTGTCAATGGGTACAACTCGAATTTCGGTGTAGGTCGATTCCGCGATTGCATATGATTACGAATGATTGACGTTGAACAGAAATCATTTAAAATTAACCCAAATTATCACAACTGAATAAAACCGATTTAATTTACTTTTTAAACATTTCAAACTTAAAGCTGTTACAAATAAATTTGAAAATTTTTTTTAATTTAGGATATCAAAAAAATCCGGTCTTGGTAATTGAGGAATGTTAATTTGACGATAATTCATCTGATGATAAGGCTTGACTTTAAAAAATTTGTTCCTTTTTCTTAATTAATAATGTGTCCCCTAAGGGTTTAAATGACCTCTGTTTCTTACAAGACCATCCACAAAATTTATAATAACTTATATTTACTATTTACAATTATTTACAACTATTTACATCAATTCTTATATCTAGATCCTTACGTCTATACTATATAAAGGTCTAAAGAGCGAGCGAGCGATCGAAAGCGAGAGAGCGATGGCGAGCGTGTGAGAGCGAGCGCATCCGCAACTTAATCTACGCTTACTACTACATAATCATTACTTACAAACCTTTGCGCTTTTAGTCTATGTGACTTCCGTTTCCTTTTCCTTTACCTTTTACTTCTCTTTTATCTCATGCTAACTTTGTCATTTGATTAGATCAAATAATTTTCTGAGTGTATCAAATGTTCCTTTGAAAGAATCTTCAGAAAATATCAAAAAATTGAATTTACTCTTTTAAGCACATAGTTTAGGTTCTTAATGCTAGCACCTTATCTCTGTTATCGTCACCACTAAATTTATCGCGTCACGTATTGATAAGAGATTTTTTTCTGAACAGGTTGTCATCAACAGAGAAGCGATGACTAATAAGCGAATCATCTGGACGACAAATACATGAATCCTGAACAGGTCAATAAACTTAAACCTAGACGAGTTGGACTCGAGTATCGTAGTCATGAATCTCCACCTTACATCACTACCTGGACTTTATCGAGGCTTGATAAAATCTAGTTCGGCAAACTGCTCTCAAATTAGCACCGTCCACGTTCCAACGATAAATTGTCTGATATACCTACAACCGGTCCCCTACAAATCTTTTTTTTTTTTTATCGATAATTATAAGTGCGACGTTATAGTAAGCCTGTTAAATCTTCGCGATTTGATCCCATAACCTGAACAGGTACATTCATTCTTCAACAATTTCAAGTACCCTATAAATTATTAGAAGCTGTTTGGTACTAGATGCTACTCAAGAAGATAAATCATAATCAGCTTGTCTGTAAAACCTTAATACTTACGTACTTAGAGAGCGTTCACATATTACGTCATGTTATTTTTAAACTTTTGACCCCCCCCCCCTCCTAATTGCAACAGACCGTAACATTTCCTTTAGACCCTCCCCTACTTGCTCATCGCCGTTAGGTAACATTTTTTTTATTATGTTTAATACCATAATAGACGTTTTCTAATTTAAAGAAAAGGTTTTCAAGATAAAGTGTGGTCTAGAAATGAATAGCAGTAAATTACGTGCCAAGGGGAGAATGACAGCGATTTTGTCACAAGTGTGAAGTTTGCTACCTGAGCGGAGCGAGTGCAGCAATCACACGAATTGCGAAACTGCGTTCTCTCCTTGGCACGTATACTTTTTTTACAACAAGACTGCTGAAAGTTCGACTTTTAATCAGACAATTCCAATTTTGACAACTGATCAGTTGAATTGCTAAAGGCTAACAGAACTAAATAGGCATAGTAGCTAAAGAACTAATGCCTTGGAAAGGCATGCAGAAACTTCCAAAAATTCCAAAAAATTTATAATCTTCAAGAAAATTTCAGAATTTTCTAAATTTTTTAAAGTTTCTAAATAATTTATTAATTTCTAAATTGTTAAAAAAATGTTAAAACTAAACGAATCCAAAAAAATTTTTTTTGATATACCAAATTTTTAACATTTCCAATCATTTCTAAACTTTTCAACAAATTTTAAAGACAAAAAACATCGAAAAATTTTAATAATTTTCAAATTTTTTAAAAAATGTTCAAACTTTCCAAAAGAATTAAAAATTTAAAAAAATTACAAATTTAAAAGCAATCTACAACATTTTTAGTTCCTAAAAACTTTTAAGATGTTACTGATTCCTAAACTTTTTACAAAATGTTCAAATTTTAAAAAATTTTCGAAGATTCCAAAAATTTCTAAAATTAAAAAAAAATTTCAGAAATTCGTTCAATTTTTAAGCTTCCCAAAAAATTTCGAAATTAAAAAAAAATTTCGATGAATTTACTTAATTTTCCAAGAATTTTAAAATCTCCCAAACAAAAATTTCAAAACTTTCAGAAAGTTTAATAATCTTCAAACATTCAAATTATTTCAAGTTTCTCTAAATTTTCTCAAAATTCCAAAATCCTTAATATTTCCAAAAATTTTCAAACTTTAACAAATTTTAATAATTTCCAAATTTGTTAAAAAAATTTCAAACTATAAAAAAATGCCAAAATTTACCAAAACTTTATGTATTTCTGAGTTTTTCAAAAAAATTTCAAACTTAAAAAATTTCCAAAGACTTACAAAGATTTCAAAAATTGCAAAACATTTTATTATTTCTAAGTTTCTCAAAAAATTTTCAAATTTGAAAGAAAAATTAAAAAAATTTTATTAATATTCAAAATTTTCAGAATATTTCAAATTTCCAAAAAATTTTTAAAACTTAAAAAAATGTTAATAATTTTCATACAATTCCAAAAATTTTTTAACTTCCCTAAATTTACTCAAAATTCTTAAAATTTCCAAAAATTCTAAAAATTTCCAAAAATACACAAATTTTCTAAAATTTCCTGGAATGTTTAAAATTTCCAAAAAATTGTATATTTTCAAAAATTTAATTAATTTTTTAACTTCTCAAAAAATTTGCAAAATAAATAATTTCCAAAAATTCCAATGATTTCCAAATTTTTCAAAAAGCTTTTTAACCTTTTGACAAATTTTTTAATTTACAAAAATTAAACAAATTTTTAGTTTCCAAAAATTCCAAAATTTTTTTAATTTTAAAAAATTTTTCCTAATTTCCAAAAATTTACAAACTTTTATGCCAAGAATTTCCAAAATTTCTAATTGAAATTCCCAAAAATTTTTCATAGTTTCTCAACTTTTCGAGAAATGTTCATACTTGAAATGAAATTCCAAAAAACGTAATAATTTACAAAATTTACAATTTCCAAAATTTTTTTAAATTTTTGAGAAATTTCCAAAATTTTAATAATTTTCAAACTTCAACAAATTTCAAATTCCACAATTTTCAAAAAAATTTCAAAACTTCTAAAATTTTCCCAAAATTTTAATAATTTCCAAACATTTAAAAAAATTGTTACATTTAAAATAAATTTTTCAAAACTTTTCTCTCTTTAAAAAATGTTCATACTTGAAAAAAATTTCAAAAAATTTTAATAATTTTCAAAATTCACAAACAACTTCAAAATTTTCAAAAAATTTCCAAAAATTAAAAAAAATTGCTCTAAATTTTCAAAAGCATTCCAAAATGTTAATAACTTTCAAGCTTTTTAATAAAATTTTAAACTTTCAAATTTCACAATTCTCAAGATTTTTAAAATTATCCCAAAATTTAAAAATTTCCATAAATTTTTAAAATATACAAAAATTGGCACAATCTCCAAAAATTTTAAAACTTTTACTAATTTTCAAATTAAAAAAAAAATATATCTCAACATTTTGAAAGATTCCGAAATTTCCTAATTGAAATTTCAAAAAAATTTAAATTATTTCTAAGCTTTAAAAAAATGTTTAAGCTTTAAAAAAATTTCCAAAATTTCTAATAATTTCCAAAATGTCCAAAAAAAATTCAAAATCTCCAGAAGTTTACAAAAATTCTAAAAGTTTTTTAAAATTTACAATAACTTTCAAAATGTTAATCATTTTCAAATAAATTTCAAAATTTAAAATTTCACAATTTTTAACAAATTTCAAAATTTCCAAACATTTAGAAATATTTTTAAACTTTTCAATTGAAAAATTTCAAAACATTTTTCAAATTTTATAAAAAATGTTGAATTTTAATAAATTTTAAAAATTTTCGCAGTTAGAGAAAAAATTTGTTTATTTATTTAAACCCTTTTAAAATTATCTGAAAGCTTCTTAATTTTTTTTTTTAATTATTAAAAATCTACAATCCTTTATTTTTAAATTTTACGGTATTAAAAAATTTTGCTTCAAAATAAAAAATCATTAAACATTTTTAACAAGAATCTTAAGATAATTCTTTTTCTAATTTTTACAGACCTTTTAAACCTTCTAATCTTTAAAAATTATTCAAAGTTTTCATATACATTTTTTTTTAAAAGTCTGCAAATTAAACAAAATTGCCTTTAAATCTTTCATATTCTTCTTTGATGGTTTTAGAAATCCTTGGAGATATTCTGAAATCCTTTTATATAATTTCTTTAGATTAATTTTTCGAAATAAGAAATAATTTAAATTTATTCTAGGAACTTACATTTTTTTTCTATTTTCATGTAACGTTACAAAATTTCCCAAAAATCTTTACAAGTTTTAATTATTTTTGAATCGTTTCAAAACTTCTGAATATCTCTTGAACTTACTCATTTTTTTTTTATAATTATGTAATATGTGAAAGCTGCAAAATTTTGCTTCATTTTTTATACTCTTTTTTAAAAATGTTAGGAAATAATTGAAAACATTTGTAATCTTTTCCAAATTTTTCTTAGAATTCACAACAAAACAATGATTAAAAATTTTCCAATGAATCTTAGGAAAATTTTTTTATTCTTTTGATACCTTACAAAATTAAGCTTAGCTAAAATTTTTTCAAATCCTGAAAAATGAAGAACAGTGTCTCAAGGTCTTCCATATTTTTTTCAACACATTTTTAATTCCTTGAAACATAAAATTATTATTTGAAGAAAAACCCTAAACCATATAAAATTTTTCCAGGAATCTTGAACAAAAATTAATGTCCTTGATTTTTTATATGTGATTAATAAAAAGCTTGGAATTTTTTTTCGAATTCTTCAAAGTAATTTTTTGCCAATAATTTAATTTTTTAATCTCTGTGAAAACGTAAGGAAGTTAACAAATTATAGTGTGATAGAGAAATGTTAAGAACAGAATTATTACCCATTATTAAACAATCATTTACAATCTAAAAATGTTTTAACGCCGTAGATGAATTTTTAACCAAAAAGATAAATTTTGTACAAAAAAGACAATTTTTTAACAAAATAAATGAATATTCAAACATGTAGTTGAATGCTGCGCACGCAGCCCGCTTCACTCGCAAAGTTGAGCACGCGACTGTTGATTCTCGCGCTTCGCGCTCGATAATATATTTATCTCCTGCTTCGCATTCGGTCTTTGTACTTACCCCACATTTATGCACAGATCTTTTGAAATTAAAGGTCAAAACATCGACAACTGTAAATTAGTGATTGTGAATTCTCTTTTGTTGAAGCCTCTTTCGGCTTTAATGAATACATTCTCATCACGAATTTCGTGCTTCACACTCGATTTTGTCCAAAATGCAAACTTTTCTACATTATGCAACTCTATTACATTAAACGTATATTACATTTATTTCTGTACCTTGGCCTGGGATTGCTTATCCAGATATTGCAAAATAATATACAAATTTTATTTATTGAGATTTATTTAACAAAATTGTGTTTCCGCTTTTTTAAAATTATCTTTTTTTTGTTCACTACCAGAATTCAACATGTTTCGAGGCCTTTTAGGTTTCCTCATCAGAAAATTTTTAATAGGAAACTAATAGGAAATATTTGTATGTAAGCTAATAATAATCAAAAATGTACATGTAAATTTAAAGGTACTTCTCAAGAAACTATTTACATTTGTTTATCTCTAATATTACTGCCAAACTTTTTTAAATATTTTCCATTGCCTAAACATCAATACCGAAAATAAAAAATAAAAGTAAAGTTAGAAAAAAACCTTTCATTAACATTTAATCAATCAATCTTTAGAAATTGTTTGACTGTCAATCAGTTATAAATATATGGTAAAAATAAAATCAAAGAATATACAATTTCAATCGATAAAAAAAACTTATCCTTCTATTGTTTATGTCCTGAAATCTAATAAAAGAGGCAAGCTCTTTTTTCGGTAAGTATTGTTGATAACATTGGACAAAAACAAAATTTTATTTATCTGAATATCTTTGCTCACATATCCCCTATTATTTTCCTATAAAAAATTTCCCTGATCAGGAAGCCTAAGTGGGCTTGAAACATGTTGGATCCTGTAAGTATAAAAAAGAAGGATAAATAATAAAAAAAAGAGCGCGAGCTGTTTTGGTTGTCTCTTTTCTTTTTTTCCGCTTTTTTAAATTGTTATATAACTGTCTTCACACAGTAAATCCCAGGGATATAATTGATCTGAGGTTAGATCATTGTTTCATTTTTTCTTGATTTTATTTTTCTGAATATATATGTACTAAAATATTTTCTATTAGTTTCATATTAAATATTTTTCTGATGAAGAAGCCTAAATGTCCTCAAAAAATGTTGGATCCTAAGAGTATAAAAGAGAAGGATAAATGATAAAAAAAAAAGAGCGAGGTGTTTTGCTTGGGTCATTCTTTTTCTTCCTCTTTTTTCATTTGTCATATAAGTGTTTCCACACAATAAATCCCAAACATATTATTTATCTGGAGTTGAAAGATTTATTTTATTTTTTTTCATTAAATTCTTCTGAATATATATATATACTTAAATATTCCCTCATAGTTTCATATAAAAAAATTTCCTTCATAGGGAAGCCTAAATGGCCTCGAAACATGTTGGATCGTGGTAGTATGAATAAGACGGATAAACAATAGAGAAGAGAGAGCGAGGTGGTTTATTTGTCTCTTTCCTTTTGTCCCTCCTCTTTTATTTGTCATATAGCAGTTTCCATACAGTAAATTCCAGAGATATTGTTTATCTAAAGTTAAATCATTAAATTTTTTTAAACTTTATTCTTTTGAATATATATGTACTTAAATATTCCCTATGAGTTCTATATTAAATATTTTTCTAATGAGGAAGCCTAAATGGCCTCGAAACATGTTAGATCCTGGCAGTATAAAAAAAAGGATAAATAATAAAGAAGAGAGAGCGAGGTGGATTTTTTGTTTCTTTTCTTTTTTCTCCCTCTTTTTTCAATTATCATATAACACTTTCCACACAGTAAATCCCAGAATTATTATTTATGTAAAGTTGAATCATCTTATTTTTTTTTCATTTCTTTCTTTCAAATATATATGTACTCAAATATTCCATATTAGTTTCCTATTAAATATTTTTCTGTTGAGGAAGCCTAAATGTCCTTGAAACATGTTGGATCCTAGTAATATAAAAGAAAGGATGAATAATAAAGAAAAGAGATCAAGGTGGTTTAGTTGTCTCTTTCTTTTTCCCCTTTTTTTTTAATTTTTCATATAACTGTTTTTACACAATAAATCCCAAAGATATGATTTATTTGAATTTAGATTATTAAAATTTTTTCTCATTCTTCTGAATATACGTGTGCTCAAATATTCCCTTCTAGTTTTATATTAAATATTTTTTTGACGAGAAAGCCTGAATGTCCTCAATAAATGTTGGATCCTAAGAGTATAAAAAGGAGGATAAATAATAAAGAAAAGAGAGCGAAGTAGCTTAGTTGTCTTTTTCTTTTTCTTGCTC
>JAUELO010000274.1:240242-255459 GCA_032357855.1 Amphibolips quercusostensackenii | reverse complement strand
AATACAAATTTCTTCAGTAATTAGATATTTTGCTTGAAAATAAAAATTTCATTACTCATAAATAATTATAATTCATTTAATTAAATATAAATATTTTATTAAATTTAAAAATCACGTCATTTATTTATTGAATTGAATTTTTTCATTTTTTTACGACTTAACAAAGTAACTGAACTATTAAGCAAGCAGTTAATAAAAAAAAAAAAATTATGTAAATAGTAGAATTGCGAAGTCAAAAAGACAATTTTTTTACAAAACAGTTGAATTTTTTATCCAAAAAAAAATTCATAAATAAGAAGATTGATTTTCTACTATAAAAGACGAATTATCAACAAAAGACATCAATTTTTAACCAAAGCGTAGAATTTTTAACCAAAAAGATTTATTTACTAAACACGAGTTTTATATGCAAAATAATTAAATATTTAACCCAAAAATATGAATTTTCATGAAAAAAATATTTTTTGAATACTTAAATTCTAATTCAAAAAATTGTTTTGAAACACAAAAAAGATATTTGAAAGAATATCCATACATTTTTCACATAATACTTGATTTTTCAACTAAAAGATATTAATTTTTCACCAAGCAATTGCATTTTTACCAAAAAAAAATTATTTTCTACAAAAAAAGACGAATTTTTAACAAAATACATAAATTTTAAACTGAATAGTAGAATTTTTGAACTAAAAAAATAAATTTTTGACCAAAAATGCATATTTGAATTTTTAATTATAAAAATAATTTTTAAATAAGAGAAAGAACGAATTTTCTACAAAAAACTTCAATTTTCTACCGCAAAGATGAATTTTGTACCAAATTGTTGACTTTTATCCCGAGAATATTACATTTTAATAAAAAATATTTAAATTTTAGTTAAAAACAATTTTATTTCCCAAAAAAAGACAAATATTCAACGAAGTACTCAAATTTTCAACTAATAAGATTAATTTTCAACAAAACAGTGACATTTTAAACAAAAAACAATTACTGTTACAAAAAAAAAGAGTTTACAACAAAACACATAAATTTTCAACAAAATACATACATTTTCAGATAAATAGTGTAATTTTCAAACTGAAAAAAATCCAAAGAAAAATGGAATAGCTAAATTTTCTTTGATAAAATAAATTTTTAATAAAAGAATAAATAAATTTTCTACCAGATTGTTAAATTCAAACTCAAAAATAATAAATTTTAACAAAAATGATATCAATTTAAAATAAAAACAATTTAGTTTAACCAAAAAAAAAAACAAATATTCAACATAGTAAACAAAAAAAAACAAATATTCAACATAGTACTTTAACTTTGAACAAAGAAAAAATCAACAAACAGTGCATTTTAAACGAAAAAAAAATTATTTTTTACCAAAAAAGATGAATTATTAACAGAATACATAAATTTTCAGTCTGAAAAAGAATTTTTACCAAATATCGAATATTTAAAATTTCTTCAATAAAATCCATTTTTAATAAAAGAAAAAAGAAATTTTTCACCAAACTGTTGAATTTTAACTCGACAATAATTAGTTTTGACCAAAACAATTCTGATTTAAAATCCAAACAATTAATTTTAACCAAAAAAAAGATATAACAAAGTACTTGAATTTCTACCTAAAAAAGATTTATTTAAAAAAAAAAATTTAATTTTTAACCAGAAAAATAATTTTCTAAAAAAAGACAAATTTTTAACAAAATACATAAATTTACAACTAAATAGTGAATTTTTCAAACTGCATAAATCCATTTCTAACCAAAAATAGGGTAGTTAAATTTTTATTAATAACATCAATTTCCAATGAAAGAAAAAATAAATTTTGTAGAAAACAGTTGAATTTTCTACAGCACAGATGAATTCTTTTACCAAATTGTTGAATTTAAACCCGAGATTGTTAAATTTTAACAAAAAATATATTTTAATTTAAAATAAAAACAAAATTAAATCAAACAATTAAAAAAGACGAATCTTTAACAAAATACATAAATTTTCCAGTAAATGGTGGAATATTCAAATTGAAAAAATCAAGTCTTAACCATAAACAAAATACTTAAATTTTTATTGATAAGTCGAATTCGGAAATTATAAAAAAAATAATAATAATTTTTCTACAAAAAAGTTGAATTTTCTACTAGATAGATAAATTTTCGACCAAATTGTTAAATTTAAACACAAGAATATTAAATTTCAACAATAACAATTTTAATTTAAATAAAAAATAATTGCATTTAACCAAATAATATAAATTTTGAACAAAATGCATCAATTTTCAACTAAATAGTCGGATGTTCAAAACTAAAAAAATTAATTTTTAAACAAAAATAGAACAGTTAAATTTTCATTATTATTATTATTTTTAAATAAAATAAAAAATAAATTGTCTACAAAACAGTTGAATTATCAAACAAATTGTTGAATTTAAACCCAACATATTAAATTTTTACAAAAAGGATTTTAATTTAAAATAAAAACAATTGAATTTAACGAAAAAATGCAAATATTAACAAAGTTCTTGTATTTTCAAGTAAAAAATATTAATTTAAAACCAAACGTTGCATTTTCAACAAAAAAATGATTTTTTTAAAAAAAATATGATTGTTTAACAAAGTACATAAATTTTTAACTAAATAGGGAGATTGCCATGCTAAAAAAATCAATTTTTTTAGCAAAAATTGAATAGTTAAATTTTCATTAATAAACTCAATTTTGAATAAAAGAAAAAAACAATTTTTCTACAAAACAGTTCAACTTTCTAAATCGCAGATGAACTTTCTATCGAACTGTTAAATTTGAACCGAGATTTTTAAATTTTCACAAAAAATATTTTTATTCAAATTAAAAACAATAAAATAACCAAAAAGACAAATATTTAAGAATGTACTTGAATTTTCAACTAAAAAAGATTAATTTTCAACCAAATGGTTGCATTTAGATGATGAATTTTCATTAAAGTACAAAATTTTTTAAATAAATAGTGGTATATTTAAACTAAAAAAACCATTTTTTAACTTAAATAAAAATAGTTAAATTTTCAATAAAAGAAAAAATAAATTTCTTACAAAACCGTTGAATTTTTTACCAAATTGTTAAATTTAACCAAAAAAATATTAAATTTCAACAAAAACGAATTTATTTTAAAATAAAAACAATCAAACTTAACCAAAAAGTGCTTAGCTTCTAAACTAAAAAAAATTAAATTTTAACGAAACAGTTGCATTTTTACCAAACAAATGATTTTCTACCAAAAAATACGAATTATTAACAAAATGCAAAATTTTTTAACTAAATACTGGAATTTTTAAACTAAAGAAATCAATTTTCACCCAAAAATAGAAAAGAATAGTTATAATTAAAATAAATAAATAAATTTTCAATTAAATAGTGAGATATTTTAACTAGAAAAATCAGTATTTCACCAAAGATGGAATTGTTAAATTTTCATTGATAAGATTAATTTACAATAATAGAAAAAAAATTAATTTTTGCCTTATTTGTTTAATTTAAGCCGGAGAATATTGAATTTTATCGAAAAAGATTTTTATTTAAAATAAAAACAATTGACCTTAACCAAAAAGTACTTAACTTTTAAACTAAAAAAGATTGAATTTTAACGAAACAGTTGTATTTTTACCAAACAAATTATTTTCTACCAAAAAATACAAATTTTTAAAAAATACAAAAATTGGAATTGCTTCATTTTCTCTGTCAAGGTTAATTTTCAATAAAAGAAATAATACATTTTTACTAAAAAAGTTAAATTATTACACTATTTCTTAAATTTCAACCCGAGAATATCAAATTTTATCAACAAAGATTGAAATTTAAAATAAAAACAATTGAACTTAACCAAAAATAAAAATATTTAACAAATAAATTTAAAAAAAAGACTAATATTTAACAATGAACTACAATTTTCAATCAGAAAAGTTGATTTTCAACGAAACAGTTGCAATTATATCCAAAAATAATTGTATTCTACCAAAAAGTTAAACTTTTAACAAAATGTGTAAATTTTTAGCTAAATATTTAAATTTTCAAACTAAAAAAACAAAGCTTTCCTGTAAAAATACAGTAGGTGAATTTTCATTAATAAAATTAATTTTTAATCAAAGAAAAAATTCATTTTTTACAAAACATTTAAATTTAATACCTCACAGATGAATTTGCTACCAAATTGTTGAATTTAAACCCGAGGATCTTAGATTCTAACAAAAAAATTTAACTTTAAATTTTCAAAAATTTAATTCAACTAAAAAAGATAAATATTTACCAAAGTACTTAAATTCTTAACTAAGAAAGAATAATTTTAAACCAAACATTGCATTTTTAAGAAAAAAATTATTTTCTACCAAAAAAGATAAATTTTCAACAAAATACATCAATTTTCAACTAAATAGTAAAATTTTCATATTAATAACATTGATTGTTGATTTAAAATAGAATATTTTTAAATTTCTGTTAATAAAATTAATTTTGAATACAAAAAAATATAAAAAAATTTCAACAGAATAGTTCAAGTTTCTACGGCACAGATGAATTTTCTACCGAATTGTTAAATTTAAATCCGAGAATATTAAAACTTAAAGAAAACGATTTCAATTTGAAATAAAACAATTGAATTCAAACAAAAAATGCAAATATTTAACAACCTGCTTGAACTTTTAACTAAAAGAGATTCATTTTTTTTAAAACAGTTGCATTCTTTAACAACAAAAATTTATTTTTTCACCGAAAAAGACTATTATTTAACTAAATGCTTAAATATTTATACTAAGAAATATCACTTTTTTACCAAGAATGATTTTTTATTTTTTCATTGAAAAAAAAGAATTTTGAATTTATAAAAGCAATTTCCCTACTAAACAGTTAAAATTACTCCTAATCATGTTGAATCTTCTGGGTTGAAAATTCATCTTATTAACTAAAAACTTAAAATTTTTAGTTGAAAATTATCTATATTATTGAAATTCATCTTTTCAGGTTTCAAAGTCAAACGTTTTTTTAAAAATTCGATTTTTTTGCCTGAAAACTCAACTCATTCGTTGAAAATTCATGTTTTCGAATTGAAAATTTTTTTTCATTTAGAAGTTGAAATTTTTGGTTTAAAATGATCCTCTTTATTAAAATTCATCTTTTTGGATTTAAAAGTTAAATGTTTTAAAAAAAATTCCACTTTTTTGTTGAAAATTTATCTTTCTTACTTTCAAAAATTTATTCCCCTATTATATTATATATATTGTAATCCATTTTATTATTAACATTTACCGATTTTTTTGTTAATAAGATATAAAGCACACTTAAGGTAGGTTATAATTATAATTTCCACAACTTCTTAAAAAGATACTAAAAATTATTTTTATTATAGAGTATTATATATATTTAATTGTACAGATTTGTTGAAAATTTGTATTTTCAGACAGATAATATGTCCTTTTGGCTTAAAAATGTATCTTTTGGTAGAAAAGTCATTTTTGATTATTTTTTGTTTAAAACTTAAATTAAAATAAAATAATAATAATAAATAATAATAAAATAATAATAATAAAAATAATAATAAATAATAAATAGTTCCGAATCTTTAATTCTATTTTTGGCTTTTTCAAGAGACACCGCAGTGTATCGCAGCGGAGTATAAATATAACATACGTCCATGGAAGGGTCGACCAATCATCGTTTTCTGCAGTTCCATCGTTTTAATCTGATATCTTATCTCTGACCCTGTAAGAGTAAAACTGGCAGCAAGCGCTGAATTTGCATACGGAAAAGAAAGAATAACTTATACCGCGCGTATATATATAAGGACGCACCTCCCAGTTGGGTCCCGTACGATACAGAAAGAAGAGGAAGAAGATGAAAAAGGAGCCCAGAGGCGTAATTAAAGTCGTTAATCCGGTGGCGGTTGCAATTAATTGCAACTGGACAAATCGAATGAGGAGGTCCCTGCTCTGCTTAAAAGATGGCACTAATCTCCTTCCACTCTAATGATTATTCCTCTCGTGTGCAGCTTCTTCGTATAATTATAAAGTGACATAGTTGGAATTGGGATTTGTCCAAAACATACTACTTGATTAACATTCTTCTCTTGCTACCTTATTGGCGCTAGGCAAATTTTCATCAAGTGCAGGCTTTGAACTACTCTACTTTTTCCAATATATCTACTTTTTTCTCCTACTTCTACTCCTCCTACTATCCCCTCCATTTTCCTACTTCTCTTCACCTCTCCCTCTACTTTACCCCTCCCCTACTTCACCCCATTCCCTACTTCACCCTTCGCAACCTCGTCCTTTTCGAACTCCTTCCTCCTTTTTTGCTCTCTCCTCACTGCTCTAGCTTACACTCCCCTTCCTTAGGTACCACTCAACCTCATCTACTCACTCACACTAACCTACCGACCCGCACTTAACTTCCCTTACTAGCCTTCTTGACTTCAAATCATTTCTCCTACTTCGTTTTACTTTCCCTGACGTCCCTTAATTCCCTTCTTTAATTTTTCGTCACTTTCTTCATTTACTCTCCCCTCATTATTCTCTTATTACCTATGATTCCCATCCTCTACTTAACCTACTTCCTTCTTGTTTCACTACACTTCCACTATTTCCTCTACCCTCTTTTCTCCTCACCTCACTACTTCCTCTCCTATTATTCATCCTTATTACCTTTCTTTTATTTTTCCTCAATTACCGTGCTACCAGTCCCCTTATTTACCCTAGGTTCTCCCAATCTCTCTTTTCTCATTTCCCCTTACTTTTCCTCCTATCATTCTCCATGCCCCTCCTCACTCACATTGCCTTCCCATCATTTCCTTCACTTCGTTTTACTTCACCTTGTTTTCTGCATCATTTCACTTCCCCTCACGTCCCTTAATTTCCTTTTCTGATTTCTCCTTGCTTTCTTCCCTTACACCATTTTATTTCTATTCTATTTCTCTACTTTTCCCTACCCTTATTTTTCATACTTTGCCTCCGCTTATTTTCTTTCACTTTTCCTTCTCTTAATACCCATAATGCCTTTTCCTTACTGACCGCTCTTCTTCTTGTTGCTATACACTCCCACTGCTTTCTTTCCCCTCATTTATCCTTGCTCTCCTACTTCCTTCTCCCTTATTTACACTAGGTTCTCCTAATCCCACTCTTTTTAGTTCGCCTCACTTTTCCTCTAATTCTTCTCTATACTTCCCCTCACGTCTGCTGCCTTCCTATGATTTTGTCGACTTCGTTCGACTTTGCTTTGTCTCCTACTTCGTTTTGCTTTGCCTCACGTAGCTTAATTTTCTTCCCTAATTTCCCCTTGCTTTCTTTACTTAATCTCTGTTTATTTCCATTTTATTCCTCTACTTTTTCCTTCCCTTGTTTCTCATACCTGATCTTCGCTCATTCTCTCACTCCCACTACTTTGTCTTTTCTTATTTCCCCGTACTTCCATACTTCCTCTCCTCTTATTTATCTTAGTTCCCTTCCTCTCACTACCCCATGCTTCTTGTACTACCTCTCCCCTCATTTATATTAGGTTCTGCTAATTCCTCTCTTCTCATTTTGCCCCACTTTTTCTTTCATCATTCTCCATACTTCTTCTCACTTATACTGCCTTCCCATCATTTCCTTTACTTCGTTTCACTTCACTTGGTCTCTAACTTTGCTTCACTTCCTTTTACGTTCGTTAATTCCCTTGCCCAATAGTCTGTCGCTTTCTTAACATACTTTTCTTCCATTTCTATTCTAATCCTCTTTTTTCCCTACCCTCATTTTCATACTTAGTCTCCGATCATTTTCTTTTACATCCCTTTCCCTTATGAGCCATAATGCCTATCTCCTACTCATCCTACTTCACTCTGATCCCACTAAACACTCACTACATTCTCTCCCCTTATTTCCCCTGACTTCCCTACTTCCTCGCCCCTTATTTATCCTTCTCCCTTTCCTCTTATTTCTCCGCAATTCTCGTATAACCCCTCCCCTTATTTGAACTAGGTTCTCCTAATCCCTCTTTTCTCATTTTGACTAAATTCTCCTCCAGTCAATCATTCTCTATACTTAACCTCACTTCTACTGCCTTATTCTCACTTCTACTGTCTTTTCCTTATTTCCTCCACTTCTCCTACTATATTTTTTTTGCTTTACTTCTCCTCACTTTTCCCACTGACCCTCTCCTAAATTTCCCTCACTTCCTTAACTTTCTGTCTAATCACTTCCCCTTCCCTAATTTTCTCTACTGTATCTGCCTACCCTTCCCTCATTTCCCCTTGCTTCGTTTTTTACTCTACCTTATCTCCATTCTATTTCTCTACTTCACCCTTTCCTATCTTCCATACTTTGCCTCCGCTCATTTCCTCTCACTTCCTCTTGCCTTATAACCCATAATAATTGTTTAGCGCTCACTCTACTCCACTCTTATTCCACTACATTCCTACTACCTCCTCTCATTTCTTCTTACCTACCTACTTGCGTTTCCCTTATTTATCTTACTTCCCTTCCTCTTACTCCTGCTTATTTCTCGTACTACCCTAACCTTCATTTCTCCTAGGTTCCCCTAATCCCTCTCTTCTCATTTCGCTTTACTTTCCACCCAATCATTCTCCATACTTTTCCTCACTTGTACTGTCTTTTTCTCATTTCTTTCACTTATCCTAGATCATTTGCTCCCTACTTACCCTCTCTTAAATTTTCCTCTCTGAGATTTTCCTCCGTTAGATTTCCTTCTCTTAAATTTTCCTTACTTGCTTAACTTCCCGTTTAATCGGTTTTCCTCTCCTAATTTTTGCTACTTAATCTACTAACCCTCCCCTTATTTCCCCTCACTTCCACTTCTTCCCATCCCCTGATTTCTCCTACTTTTCCCGACTAAATCTTCCTTATTTTCACTCAAACCTTTCACTTACTCTCCCTACTTCCACTCCAATATTCTTTCTACTTTCTGTGACTCTTCTGCCTACCTCTCCCCTCATTCGCCCTGCTTCCCCTTCCCTGATTTCCCCTACTTTTCCTCCGACTAAAGCTGCGATTGTACCGTAAAAATTTGAACCGAACCAGCTGTTTAGATTGAGTCGAATTTCATTGAATCGACGCATAAGGAAAATAATAAATAAAATGGTTTTCGGGGTCATTAAATTGACATAACCTCAAACTGAACATCGGTTTATAAAAGCAAAAAAAAATATAATTTAAATCAATTTCAGTGCATTTTTATTCAATATCAAAAAAACAATAGCTAATTTTTTTCTTTATCCCATTCTCTATATCAGCGCTTCTCCTTGAATTCTGTTGAAAATAATATTTTCTTTCAAAATATACTGAAAAAATTATTTATATCGAAATTCAGCAATTATAATTGTTGAGAATAATTATCATCATACAATAAGCCATTGTTTATTCAGATTGATTCAAACTTTTATTTATATCGTAGGATTGTTGCTTGATTTATAATAATAAAATTTTTTAATAATATATTATCTGCTCTTGAGATAAGTGAAAAAAAATGTGATTTGAGTACTTTATTTTTGAGAAAATTAAAAAATAATTAATTTTCTAAATAGCCGAACGACCTACAGTTGATTTTTTTTGCAACAACTTTGCTGAATCTCGCGCTTCACGATCAGTCTTTATACTTCCCCCACATTTGTGCACAGAGCTTTGAAAATTAAAGGCCACAGAATCGACAACTGTAATTTGGTGATTGTGAATTCTCTTTTGTTAAAGCTCCTTCGGTTTTTATGAACGCATTCTCATCACGTATCTCGCGCTTCGCACTCGATTTCATCTATACCTCGGTCCGGGACTGCTCATTATGAAATTGCAAAATAAAGTACAAATTTTGTTTTTTATGATTGCTACTAAATTTTTTCTCTATTTTGCATTAATTTTTATTTTCAGCTACCCTAAAAATGTATTATTACAATAAATTTATATTATTGCAATGCATAATATGCATTGATATTAAAACGGATCTATTGTTATTGTCTTTTTTTTATAATTCAAAAAAGAGCTCATCCTATAAAAAACAATTTTGTTTATTAAATTTTTATTACACCTTGTGTCGTTAATCAAAAAAATTAATTTGCTTATTGAAAATTATATTTTTTTTTAAATTGAAACAAAATATACGTATCCTACCAAAAAATAGTAAATAATTTTTTTTTAGATTTTTTGGGTAAACAACTTTTGTCTATTAATTTTTTCCTCACCTTGTGTCGCTTTTACACAACTTTAAAAGAAATTTTCAATAATATTTGCTGAAATTAAAACAAAAACGGCGCATCTTATCAAAAATTAATTACAAAAATTTGTATATATTTTTTGAGTGCACAATTTTTGTCTATTTATCTTTTTTTGTAGCTTGCATCGTTCGTCAAAATTTTTAGAAAATTTTCTAATGTTTTTTTACAAATAAACAAAAACTACGCGTCCTTTTTAAAAGTGATTAATAACAAAGGAAATCTTTTTTGGGTGCACTATTTTTTTCAATTCATATTTTTTCGCAGCTTGTGTCGATTTTACAAAAAATGTTATTTTTTATGTTGTTTTTTACTTTTGCTTATTAATTTTTTTCACTTTGCGTCGATTTCCAAAAATAATTTAAAAAATATTTTTAATGTTATTTTTCATGCTTAAACCAAAAACTACGTATCCTATCAAAAAAAGATCAATAACAAATTCGTAGCACTTTTTTGGGTGAACAACTCTGGTTGATTTATTTTAATAATAATTATAGATATAATAATAAATAAAATAATTTTCTTCTAATTGTTATGATACTTTTGTGAAAATTTTAAAACTAAACGTTTTTCAAAATTTGCCTTTTGTTCATATCGTGCGTTGTTAGGTTCAAAATTTTCATTTTCGTTTGATTCTTTGAATTTGGAAAATGCTATAACTCTGATAATTTTTTTTTATTGAAAAAAGTCGTAAGGATAATTTGCTTGACTTTCCAATTACTATAAATAGCTGTACATAGAATTTCTAAATTTGAAAAAAATAGTTTAAAAAATTGTTCAAATTCAGAGTGTTTCAAAACGTGGACTTTTGACAAAAACAGTGTGAGAGGGGAGAGTGAATTTTACACAAATCTAATACCTTCTATGATTAAAATGTAGAAATAATAATTAATAACACTTTAAAAATAGTTTTTATGTATCAACATCATTTTCCATCAATTTTCAGTTTTTATTATTTTTTTTACTAAAAGATAACATTCAAATCGCTTAAATCAAAAAAATTGATAAATTAGAAAAAGTTTATTCTTAACAAAAAATTTTGTAGTCAAGACAAAAAAAATACAACAAAATTGTTGTACCTTAAATCCTTAAAGACGCATTTTCGAAAGAACAGTTCAATTTTTAATTTTAAAAAAAAACGAATTTGCAACCCAAAGTTATAAATGCAAAAAAAGTCCATTTTTACCAAAGATATTAAAATTTTTACAAAAATAGTCGAATTTTTAACCAAAAAGAATAAATTTTTAACACAATTGTATT
The DNA here is from genome assembly GCA_032357855.1 of Amphibolips quercusostensackenii. Taxonomy (NCBI): domain Eukaryota; kingdom Metazoa; phylum Arthropoda; class Insecta; order Hymenoptera; family Cynipidae; genus Amphibolips; species Amphibolips quercusostensackenii. The sequence continues at coordinate 243,992 of JAUELO010000274.1, read as the reverse complement.
ATTTTCAGCAAAATAAGAAAATTTTCAACCAAATAATAAAACTCGCAAGCAAAGAAAAGATGAATATTCTTAATTGGTTTTATTTATTCACTTTGTTTTTGAGTGGGCAAACAAAAAGAAGAACAAAAGAAGTTTCGAGGGGTTTTAACTAAGAAACGCCGAATGTTTCTTTTTTTCACGAACCTTGATCACAAAAAAAATTTTATTTAATATTATGCATGTATGTATAACGATTTAGTATTAAAAATTTGTGGTTGATGAAAATAAAAGTAATTCAATTTAAAACGATTAATTATTTACATACAAATATTTAAAAAGTGTCTATTGTTTACCTTTAATAACTATTTAATTAATTTCTTTCTAATGCAGTGCAATATTTAATTCTAATTGAAAGAAAGTTGCTTTATACGGTTTGCAATAAATAAGAGGCATTTTGTAGAAACTAATAAGATAGTACTTAAATTAATTAATCGGCAGTTCCTCATTTTACGGATTGATTACAGTGCATAATTATTTTTATAGGCCATTATAAAATAATTAATAATGAAAGTGTTTATTTATTAAATTACACTGCGTGCTCATATGAAACGATTCTAAAATCTTCCTGAGATCGTTAGCGTAATTGGTAAGGTTGAAAAAGCTGGGGAAAGAATGTGCAAAGCGAGTATATTAAAATAATTGTTGCTAACATCACATCTTTGCATTTTAAAAATGTATCATTCTTACAGGTATTCTTAGAAAATAATTAAGAAAAATTATGAAAAATGATGATAATTTTCTTGTTGCAATGACCTGTTTGAAAGGTATTGGCACTATTTAGCATTTTTAAGCGATGCTGTTTTTTTAAAAATATATTATGCTTATGCTGCTATTTTTTCAAATCGCTTGCTACAACAACTATTTTTCCTTGAAGCCTTTACACATATTTTCAAACTTCGTCACTAATTTGGGTAAAGTCATATATCCGATATCTATATGACAATGTGACTAACCTTTATATTTTTTTTACTGTTTCAGGTAAGTATGTTAAAGAAAAGTACTTTAGAAACGGAAGTAGTCGACAATGAAGTCAACCGGAACAAAAAGGATAGCGCAAATGTGACTGCGGACGTTGTACGTGCACTCTAAGAAATAATTGTAATTTTTCCACACAATAGTATGACGCTTCTCCCATACATTTTAATATGCCGTACAAGTATGGAAATTTTCCATGACTCGCTTGAAGATTTTTCATACCCTAGCAAGAGTTCCATACACTGGTATGGGAAAAGTTCCAATCAAGCAGCAAACGTTAATGCGCAGTAAAGCGCGCATGCGCTGTTACCATGGTGATTGAAGGTGAACGGAGTGAACCATAACCTAGTCGTAGCATCTATACCCTGTTCCAGGAAAAAATAACCTACAGACGCGCATCTTTACTTATTTGGGCGGAGATAATGTCAAAGACGGAGTTGCTTGGGTGAAAGTGTCCAATATTGAAGCAGGCACTCAATTTTTTTATTATGTTCAGGAAGCATGCGGGGCAATTTTCTTTAAGAAAGGATTCCATAGCTGCGCAAAGTGAACGTAAGCTGGTCCGTCTGTGTGTTTTTCTTTCCTGGAACAGGGTATATGTAATTGAGAAATATTATCGCAAGTGCATCGGAAAAAAATAGTAGTGAGTTGTTTGTTTACTAAAATAAAGTGCAGCGCTAGAACCAGTGAAAAAAAAAAACAAGCAGCAGTATTTACCCCATGTTAAGTGAATTTAGTATGCATTGAATAGTTACAATAAACTGTGATGTACGCACAACATTGGTGTTGCGTTGCTGCGTCGTTGCTATTGTAAGCAAACATCTTCATTCACAGCCATCCGGAGCATGAAATTTTCTCCGATGGCGTAAACGAATGCCAAATATTTTCATAATTTGAGAGCGTGCTTTGGAAAAGAGAAGAAGTTCAATTTCGGAACAGCATCTTCCCTTGCGGTTGCACTGATGCTGACCTTTGCAGACTTCAAGCGTGCTCCTGATTATTTATTATGACATTGCAAGAATGAAAAGTGATTGCTCTATCAAATATTTAGTCATTGAATGAAAAAATTGAATATTTTGTTGAAAATTTCTGTTTTCTTGTTGAAAATTAAACGACTTGGTTTTAGAGTTTTCCAGAAAATTAAGCCTTCTTCTGGTCACAAGAGGGGCAAGAAAGCGAGAAGGAAACTGCACACGATAATTTCGCAGATACAAAAGCTCATAGATAAGGTGGAGGAAAACAAAGAAAATTAGACTTGTGGACTACTGCCAGTACTATTTTCTTTTAAAAGTTATTATTATATTTTTGCTTTAGAATACATCTCATATGGTTAAAAATTCTATTATTTGGTAGACATTTTACTTGTTCCCTTAAGAGTTCAAATTTATTTTAGGAATGAAATCTCTCTTTTGTTCAAACTCATCCTTCTTCGTTGAAAACAAATTTTTTTTTTTTCATTCAACTAAGTTTGAAATTTTTTTTTTTTTTATGCTCAAACAAGTTAGTTGAACATTTGTCTTCACAATTTATATTCTGTACAAGACTAGTTATTATATATTGTACGTACGTTTATGTAAATATTACGTGGACTGTAATGATTTTCGACACAATTTGTTGATCCAGGGACTCAATAAACTCTGCATTTTTCAGTATTATGTTTACTTTATTAAAATAAATTATTTTCCTTAACCAGTATTTATGTGAATAACATGAACATCTTTAAAACAGCGGCAATTGATGTTTTGGTAAAGTGAAATGTCGACATAATATAACAAGTTACTCGTAAGGCAACTGCTTTCACCCAATTTTTCCTAGATGAACCAAACTCTAGACCTCATCAACATTTTACAAATTGAGATATACCTGCGAGTCTTTAGAACTTTGTTCTTTACTTTTTTTTTACATTACTAAAAGGTGCCGGAAGTAAAAATATTTTTAATATTAAAGGACCATTTGAGGATATTCACAAAATGAATATGAATGATCCCAAACTTTAGGATGGCACTAACCAGTTTAAATTGATCTATGAAATGTGCACGCTAATCAAAACGCGTTTTGGTAACAATGTATGGATACAAATAAGGCATGAATAAGGCTACTACTAAAAGCCAGGATAATGAAAACTGCATGAAACAATTCACTCAAATAAAATAAATTTTCTGGTAAAAAGCAATCAATTTTCTCTTCTTTGAAAAGAGCGACCTAATTACAAAGGAGGAATCACCAGATTCCATTGAACTCATTTTCCTTACAAAAAGCTCACTTAAAAGAAGATCGAGAGCAAGTAGTACAAGTTTATGAAATTGTTTTATGACATGAGATCAAATTCGTAGGAAAGCGTATCAGAAATTTTACACTATTTCTGCATCATTCAAGTAAAGTACATTTACGCACTTACTCGAACACAGCTATGTGCAATTATTGCAACTAGCTCTAGACAGCACACAATGTAGAACTGAATTGATAAAAGAAATCGACATAGAGACTGTGTGGAAAAAGTTAATGAATTTCGATAAAGTGTTTCCAAGGGCAGCGTGAAAAAAATTTGCGTCTCCTAAGTCAACAGACGCAGTCAACGTTGTATTGTATATAAACAAGTGATGCAACAGAGACATCCTTTAATTACATTAAGAAAGAGTACTTGAGTAGTGAAAGTAGCGACGACAATGAACTCGGAAAAAACAAAAGAAACAACACAGATGTAACTCTAGATGCTGAATCTACGAAAAAAGACAA
>JAUELO010000274.1:111802-125443 GCA_032357855.1 Amphibolips quercusostensackenii | reverse complement strand
AGAACAAATACGAAGAATTCTCAACACACATAACATTCAAACCTTATCTAAACCATCTGCAAAAATAGGTCAACTTCTAGACAAACCTAAAGATTAGAAGACACTTTTTAGTGATCCGGGAGTATATAAAATCCCTTGCTCTTGTGGCAAAGTCTATATTGAAGAAACCAGGAGAGCGGTAAGCCAACGTGTAGAGGAACATGAAAATAAAGTCAGGCTAAATTATTGCTCGCAGTCAGCACTACCTGAGCACTATATGACAACAGGACACATTCTATTTGACAAAACAACCGTCATTGTAAAAACATACAATATCTTTAAAAAAAGACATAAAGAAGCATTCGAACTCTTAAAACACCCAAATAACATCAATAGGGACAATGAATATAATACTAATCCGATTTGGCTTTCCGTCTGGTCAATTTCCTCTGGCCAATCACAGGCATCGAAGAGAGTATATATAAGAACAACATAAACTGAAACTTTAGTTTTAGGTTAGCCCTAAAGAAGTACACTGCAATGTTTACGAAACGTCCGCAAGATTCGTAGTTTTGTACACGATTGAAACCTGAAACACTTTACTTTATTATAATACCAGAAAAAGTATTACCCCATATTTTTTTTGAAAGATTCTGTTTTGTCCAATTCGTAAGATTGTGTTTTGTCCACTCACGCACCCTAATATGTATACAAAAAAACGGAAATTATCATAACTTTAATCTAAACGTTCGGTTCTAGAATTTTATTTATTTTTCTAATTGAATTTGACTAGATCTCTGACAATACCAGAAAGAGTATCACCCTTATATCTTTTTCGGAAAATTGTGTTTTGTCCATTCATTAATTATGAAATGCATACGGAAAAAGACAAAAAAATTATACTTTTCCTTTAAGCGGTTCAGTTCTCGAATTTTATTTTGCTGATTGCTCAGTTTGATTAGATGTCAGATAATACCAGAAAAATTATCATCCTAATAACCTTATCGGAATACTGCGTTTTGTCCACCAACAAACCCTAAAATGTATACGAAGAAAAAATGATAACTTGTATCTAAACGCGTTCAGAAAAAAGTTATAAAACACCTGGTTCTTTAATTTTCTTTCACTAATCACTTATACTTGATGTCCAAGAACAAAACGAATAGCCTTATCCTAATATTTGTTTCGAAAGACTTTGTTTTCTTTACCTATTTACTCGGAAATTATTGTGACAAAATTCGGGAAAAATCTAGCTTTTGTCGAAACCTCCGGGTTTTTATTACAATAACTTTAATTTGTTGTCAGGTTAAAAAATAAATCATAAAAATGTAATATAAAGAAAAAAAATTACAAATTGGAGTTCATAATCTGAAACTTATGCTCTGTATTCCTAAAAACAATTTTGAATCTCTCTGCGACTTTTGTCACTAATCCGATTTTTTAAAAAGCATTTTAGTTGTTTTAAGTTCTTGGTGAGACTATTGGCACTATCTTTGATTGAATTTAATGTAACGAAAAATAATAAATATTTTTTTTTTTCAGGTGAGTCTTCACAAGGATATCTAAGAGCCTATCTAGAATTGGGTGAGTGAAATAACATCACATTGTTGTTGTAGTCTACCTATTCTTGCAATCAAGTGAAGCATTTGTTATTAAACAAATGTAGTAAATATTGTCATGAAATATAAAGTAGACATAGGAAGCACCAACAAAGTATAGTATTAGGAGTAAAATGCGTATTCGCCCTAAATTATATAATGCTCTCATTAATAAATTAAATTACTAAGTATGATTTTGAATAGTGTTATCTTTGTCTTTTATCAGTTTTATCTGCTCAATTTATTTTTTGCATGCTCTTCGTTATTTTGTCGCATATAGATGCATACAAAAATTATTTTCTAATTCTGAATTTCTGAGGCTAAAAAGACCTTATCAATACTTATTCATTAATAATAATAATTATAATGTTTAATAATTTATTATGTAGCATATTTGAAGAAAGTAATAGCATTAGGAGTATGTTAAAGATAATTTCAGTACGTAAGAATTAATCTTGAAGAAGATTTTTTTATGTTTCAAAACACGTTATTATTTCTTTGATATAGTATGAACATATTGATTATATTTATATATAATATAGACGATAAAAACAGAAGAGATTATCAGATTCTTTGATTTTGAGAATAATTCTCAAACCACTGAAATAAGCAAGACAACCGAGCATATCAAATCTGTATGCAACACTGATTTTACCTAAGGTGTTTCTGCGAATAGTGCAGAATTTCTCTTAAAAATCAATCCCAGAAATATTATGTAATTTTAAAAAATTGAAGGCTCTAGGATTTATGTTCAGAAATCCTACTTTCGTATGAAAAAGTTATTTTGGATTTAGCTTACGTTACGTTATGCGATATCCAATGTAACTACACTTTTCAGTGACTTCCGTAAACAGAGCCTTACTTTGTGTATCATTTGACTAACAAGATTCTCAATAAGTAGGGAAAGCATCTTTAAAACAATTCCGATTTAAGACGTTTATAGTGAGTTTCTGTTTGATTGTATCGCAATTACCAGTAAACAAATTGCCGGTCAATTTCGCAAATTGCAGGCCAGCAGAATGAAATCTCACAATCTGGGCTTCTACACTCAAACCTGCGTGCTACCTTCTTTATATCACCTTCTTATGTGAGATTCATGCACAAATACATTCATAAGCCCTTGTTCCACCTTAGTTTAAAGCACGCGTGTGGCTCATTCAACCTTCTCTTATCGATGGCCATTAATACAGTAACTTATTATCTGATCAAAGCTTATTTCCCTTTCCGTCAGAAAGAGTTCATCTTAACATCTTTCGACAGGAGATTTGCACTTCACACTCAATCTTCACATTTCAAAGGCCTTCTCTTGTAATGAATCAAAACCGCAACAAAAGCACTTAAAAAAATAATTAGTTCGGTCAACTATTTAGTTTTTAAGATATTGTACTGCTATTTTATTAGCCAGTACAACCATCTTGTTGGTTGCTGGTACTGATTTAATTGTCACTGCAAATAGTGGAATTGTTGTGCAAACTAATAAAATGACATTATCAAACTTTTTTCAGTGAGTTATGAAATGAAAAATTTTTAGACTCACAGTGGCGCACAGTGAAACAGAAAAAGAACACGTGGACAAATCAATGTTTAGCCTACACTGTTCATTTGATGCAAACTTTTTTTCAAACAAAAGCTTTTCAAATATGACAAAGATTTGTGTAATCAGATTTTTTTTAATTGGTTAAAAATTTGTTATGCAATGTAAAAGTTGAAATTTTAAAATTTTTCCAAGTGCCATTTCTTTGAAGACATTCACGTTAATCAAAGAATGAATGTACAAAAGGCTTTCTTTGTGTTAGGCAATGTTTAGCTCATAATAGTTAATAAATTTTGTATAGAATGTGAGAGAATTGAATGTTTGATTACCATTAATTAAAAATAGATGCTTTTTGGTTGTTATTTAATCAATTTTTATGAGAAAATTCACATTTTCGTGTTCTATTTTATTTAGTTTTGTTCAGTTTTTTGTTCTGTTTCATTTGCATACGCATGGACACTTCCGAGTCAAAACACAGGGAATTGTCAGATATTTAATTAGTAGCGAATTCTAAAGATGCAGGCGTGTTGTTAAATTCTTTGAAGAAAAAGTATTTTCTTTCAGAAAATTTTCTATAGTAATTTTATAAGAGATTAATTTCATATTTTATACTTGCCTTTAATACAAGATTGAAGGCTTCTTTTCTAATAAGGATAAGTTTCTGCATGACAGAAAGTCATGATTAGGTGCTGCGTTTTTGGATTCAGAAGCTTCAACTTCAAAATTTTAAAAGGCTAAAAGTTTTTAGGAATACTCAAGAGAAACCAAAAAAAGAAATATTAAAACATCACGAAATTTTGATCCTGAAACTGAAGTTGATTTATTCGGAAGTTTGCAAACTGTAGATAAGGCTACTGTATCTGACATCAACAAGAAAGGTTTATCAAGTAAAGACGCTGCGAATATCATTTCAGTATGCAGCAGAAAAAACAGATAATATTCCTAATAAGCTTCGAAATATTAAATCCTAAATAAAACGAATGAAGCCAAGTAATGTTAAGGTGAATGTCAGAACATATTATGTTAATCATGAATTGATTCACATGATGGTTGATGAAAAAGTGTTTCAAGCCGTCACCAAAACTACTGCTTCATCTAACTATACTGTCTATACAATTAGGAAAAATCTAATCACACAAATGTTTTCAAAATTTAAGAAGTTTTTATTTTTTTTAAATTTTTGAATCAGAGAAATACTGTAGGCTAAAAATTGATTTGTCCACGGGTACTTTTTCGCCGCACTGAGAGGGTACGAGCTACAGACCAGAATGAAAGTGACCGCGTAATACAATACCATCAGGGACAAGTTACAAAGAATCACGAATTTTATTAGAAATAGTGAACATTTCTTAATTACAAAACTAGTCTCGTATTCTAACTAAATTAAATTAAATAGGCCAAAAAAGTTTCAGCATAATTTGTGAAGAGTAGCTGCATGATCATCCTCTGTGTCAGAGAATATATCTATCTGCAACATGATGAATTGAATTGCCTTTCTGAATGGTGCTGTTATATAAAAAGTATAGTTGTCATAACCATTTGTTCTTGCGTTTGTAACTGTAGGAAGTTTCAGAATAATGAAAAAGAGTTACATACTTGTATGCTACCAACTTCACCTATTCTCAGATACCTGCACGCGTTTGCCAGTAAAAGCCTACTTTACATACAGTAACTTCTGTAAAGCGATTTCAACGAAGCGGTACCGCTTTAGACCCTCGGCCTCCTACTTTCGATTTTCTTGCGAGTGCATAGGCTAAGAGAACTTATCCGGGTAATAACCTGCATTTGTATTCATATTTCTTTCGTACATGAACAGGGCTGCCATACAGTCACTTAAGTCAATTTTAGTAAATTTTTTTTTCATGTCATTTTTTATAGTCCAGCGGATAGTGACAATTCTTTAAGTCAATTTATGTTTTTTTAGGTACATAAAAATTAAAAAAATGGTTTGAGGATGAAAGGCACCTGTGTTTTGTTAAAAATAAAAAATTTCATTTTGCGCTCAAACTATGCAAGACACCGAATAATTTTAAAATGAAAAATTGTTTGCTTTGAATTGATCTATAAATTTCTTTAGACCGTTTTTCAGCAGACTAACACTTTTGGTTCGAATCGTGGAAAATGTTATTTAACATTGAAAATTTTATTTTCTGGTCGAACCATGCAAGATATGAAACATACTTTTAAGTATGTTCTTTAAACATCTTTTTTGTTTCAGAAAATTGATATAATATAAAAATTATGTTGGACGGTGGATTAGCTGAACATATTAGGGACTGTCCCAGATTTTTTTCCTTTTTTGAAGAATTCTTTATATTTTCTGTTTTTAAGAAAGTTCCCCTTTTGTCATTTTTTTTGCTTAAATTTGAACTGAATTCATAGAACCTACTAAGAAAATCCAAAAATTTTTGGTTCGGAATTGAAAATTCATCTTTTTTAGTTGGAAATTCAAATAATCGGCAGAAAATTGATATATTTTGTTGATAATTGATCTTTTTTCGTAGAAAATTAATCTTCTTGGTTAAAAAATCAAATTTTTTATTGAAAATTCTATCCTTTGGCTGAATGTTGAACTCTTTTCTTAAAAATATAATATTAATTTTAGATTTCTTTATAGACTGTTGGATAAAAACACTCGTGAATTGTAAATAAAATCGTGTCTTGTTTTCATTCTTTTATAAAAGCAAATATTTTGTGAGCTTTGCTACCCTGGTTCCTTCATGCCTAAGCATACATTTCTGTTTCCACTTGACAAATAAGGTCTCACTGTTACCTTGAAATTTTTTCAGTAATGCAATTTAAAAAGAATTGCAAATTAAATAATTTTGTACGAGTTTTAAAATTTTTGAGTGAAGAAGAATACTGAAACACTGGGTGTAAAATATTGTTTAATATTGAATGTTATTTGTTAATAATATTATTCTGCAAATTTGCCCAAGTTTCGCAGTTTTTTTTATTTCTGTTCCTTAATTGTTTTGTTTTATTAATTATAGTTTTCAAAAACGTAAATATAAAATAATTTATGTCCAATTGAAAGTAAATTAAATTTTTAAGAATTAATTTTACATTTTCGAAACTGTAAAACAAAAGTTAATTAATAATTGAAGGCTAATATTTTTGAAATATATGTATTTCACTTTTTACTTTCTATGTTTCTTTAATTTTCTTTTTCAGTCAAGAAGTTTTTAATTTTTTTTATAACTTTAAATAATTAAAATATAGATGAAGCTTTTAACTTTTTTCAGTTCTGATTTTAATTTCAGTGAAAATACATAAATTTCTAAAATAAATTACAATTAAATTTTTTTAATTTTTAGCATGTATCGGGTCTTCAACCTTTTTAATTTTTTTATATAAAAAAATCAAAATGCTTGCAAATATTATAAAAGTTGTATGACTTCTCCCTTATTAAACTTTTCAAAAATGTAAATTAAATTTTCTAATTCATATTACTCAGTTCTCAGCTTAAAAGTTTCTACATTGAATTATTGCATTCTTGAATTTAAAATTTATATCAAAACATTAAAAATTATTTGTTTTCATTTTTAAATCCTCCAATGTAGCATTATTCAAAAATATTTATGTATCATAGTTAAAAAAAAATTTAAATTAATGCTCAGTTAATTTATTAATTTTAACCTAAAGCCTCCACGATGGCTTAAATTAACGTTAAAAATTAAAGAATTTGTAAATAAAAACTTTTAATTGATGAAAAATTGCACAATATTGAATTCATAGACTTTACAATTAAACACTGACATCCTTTAAAACTTAGGATTAAATATTTAAATTTCTTTTTTTCAATCAGGAGCATATTTAAAGCATTAAAATGTAGCAGATTTTCTAGAATTCCTCAAATTCTCTAAGCTCTCTTAAATTCCTGAAATTATTTGAATTCCATGACTTCCTAAATTCTCTGAATTTCTTGCATTTCCTGAATTTCCAAACCGATCTGAAATCCTGAAATTCTCTAAAATCCTTGATTTTTCTTGATTCCCTGAATTTCAAGAATATTATGAATTTTCTGAATGCTCTGAAATCTGAAAAATTCTTGAATTCCTGAGATTTTTCTCATACCCTAAATTTCTTTAATTCTTAAGATTTCTTGAATTCCCTGAATTTCTGGAATCCTTTAGATGTTTTGAATTCCCTGAATTTCAGGAATTCTTTAGATTTCTTGAATTTCATGAATTTCTGGAATTCTCTAGATTTCTTAAATTTCATGAATTTCTGTAATTCTTTAAAATCTTTGCATTCTTTAGAATCCTTGATTTTTCTAGACTCCTTGAATGCTCTGAAATCTCTAAAATTCTCTAAATTTGCTAAAATCTTTAAATATCCTGGATTTCTTGAATATTCTCACATTTTCTCAAATCTTTAATTTTTCTGAAACCCTAAAATCTCTTAATATCGTAAATTGCTGAGTTTCTTCTCATACCCTGAATTCCTTAAATTCTCTAGATTTCCTAAATTCCCTAAATTCCTGAAATTTCCTGAAAACCTTGAATTCTCGGAAATCCTTGGTCTTACTAAATTCCCCGAATTCCTAGGGTATTCTAAATTCCCTAAATCTCTAAAATCTCTAAAATTCTCTGAATTCCCTTAAATATTCAAATAGCCTAGATCCCGTATATATTCAAAATTCCTTGCAGTCTCTGTTTTTCTGCAAATCTCTGAATGACTTAAATTTTTTGGAACCTTTGATTTTTTTAAAATCCTCAAATCCTTACATATTTTGAATTCCTGAGATTTCTTTCATACCCTAATTTCCTTAAATTCTCTAGATTTCTTGATCTCCCTCAATTCTTGGAATTTTTTTATATCTTGGAATTCTCTGCAATCCTTGGTTTTTCTGAATTCCTCTAATTGCCAGAATTTTCTGCATTCTCTAAATTTCTGAAAACTCTGAAATTCTCTGAATTGCCTGAATTCCTAGAATATTTTCAAATTCCCTAAATGCTATAATATCTCTGAAATTTTTTGAATTTCCTCAAATCTTTAAATATTTTAGATTTCTAGAATATTCGCAACTCCTTGCCTCTTACCTTGTTTCTGATTTCCTAAAAATATCTGAATTTGACAAATTCTCAAAAATCTTTCATTTTTTTGAAAACCGTTAAATCCTTCAATATTCTTCATTCTTGAGATTCCTTTCATAACCTGAATTCCGTGAATTCTCTATGTTTCGTGAATTCCCTGAATCCCTGGAATTCTCTAGATTCTTTAAATTGCCTGAATTCCTAGAATTCTCTGAAACCCTGGAATTTTCAAATTCCTTAAATTCTTTAAAAACTGTTATTTTTCTCAAAACCCTCAAATCCTTGAATATCTTAAATTCCTGCGATTTCTCTTACACCTAGAATTCCTTGAATTCTCAAAATTTTTCTAAATGTTCTGAATTCCTGGAACTTTTTAAAATCCTTGAATTTTCTGAATTTCTTAAATTCTTAGAAATCCTTGATTTTTCTGAGTTCTCAAAATATTCTGAGTTTCCTAAATGCTCTGAAATCTCTAAAATTCTTCCAATTTCCTCAAATCTTTGAATATGATGGATTACTTGAATATTCAAAATTCCATGCAGCATCTGTTATTCAAAAAGTCTCTAAATTCCTTAAATTCTCTGAAACCTTTGATTATCCTAAAAATTCTCAAATCTTTCAATATTTTGAATTTCTGAGATTTCTTTCATACCCTGAATTCCTCAAATTATTAAGATTTCTTAAATTCTCTGAATTCCATGAATTCTGAGAATATTCTAAATTCCCTAAATGCTCTAATATCTCTGAAATTCTCTGCATTTTTTTAAATCTTTAAATATTTTGGATTACTTGAATATTCGCAACTCCTTGCCTGTTACCTTTTCTCTGATTTCCTGAAAATCTTTAAATTTGATAAATTCTCTGAAATCTTTGATTTTTCTGAAAACCCTTAAATCCTTGAATATTTTTAATTCTTGAGATTCCTTTCATAACCTGAATTCCTTAAATTCTCTTCGTTTCGTGAATTCCCTGAATCGATAGAATTCTCTAGATTCCTCGAATTTTCTAAATTCCTGAAATTCTCTAAAACCCTGGAATTCTCTAAAACCCTGGAATTCTCAAATCACTTAAATTCTTTAAAAACTGTTATTTTTCTCAAAACCCTCAAATCCTTGAATATCTTAAATTCCTGCGATTTCTCTTGCACCTAGAATTACTTGAATTTTCGAAATTTCCTAAATTCCCTGAATTCCTGGAACTTTATGAAATCCTTGATTTTTTTGGAATTTCTCAAATTTTTTAAATCCTTGATTTTTCTGAATTCCTAAAATATTCTGAATTCACTAAATGCTCTGAAATCTCTAAAATTCTCCGAATTTCCTCAAATCTTTGAATATGCTGGATTACTTAAATATTAAAAATTCCATGCAGTATCTGCTTTCCAGAAAGTATCTGAATCCATTGAATTCTCTGAAATATTTTATTTTTTTAAGACCCTTAAATCCTTGAATATCTTGAATCCCTGCGATTTCTCTTCCACACTGAATTTCTTGAATTCTCTAAATTTCTAAAATGCCCTGAATTCCTGAAACTCTCTAAAATCCTTCGATTCTCTGAATTTCCCAAATTCTTTGAAATCCTTGATTCTTCTGAATTTTCTAAATTCCTAGAGTATTTTGAATCCCCGAAATGCTTTAAATTCCCTCAAATCTTTGAATATCCTGGATTCATTAAATATTTTTAATTCCGTGCAGCGTCTAATTTTCTCAAAATTTCTGAATTCCTCAAATTCTCTGAAATATTTTATTTTTCTAGAGTCCCTCAAATCCTTAAATATCTTGAATTCCTGAAATTCCTTTTAAATTTGCTAGATTTCTTGAATTATCTAAAATCCCGCAATTCTTCAAAATACTTTATTTCTTTTAATTCCATTAATTCCTAAAATATTCTGAATTTCTTAAATGCTCTGAAATCTCTGAAATTCTCTGATTTCTTTCAAATCTTCAAATATCCTAGATTTTTTAAATATTTCAAATTTCTTGCAGTTTCTGATTTCCTAGAAATCTCTGAATTCTTAAAAATCTCTGAATTCCTTAAATTCTCTGAAATCTTAGGCGTCTTTTAGACGCTTAAGTCATTAAATATTTTCAATTCCTGAGATTTCTTTTATAACTTCAATCCATTGAATTCTCTAGGTCTCCTGAATTCCCTGAATTCCTGGAATTCTTTAAATTCCTCAAATTTTCTGAATTCCTGGAATTCTCTAAAATCCTTAATTTTTTAACAATCCTTGCTTTTTCTGAATTCCCTGAATCCCTAGAATATTCTGAATTTTCTTCATGCTCTGAAATCCCTGAAATCCTCTGAATTCCCTTTAATCTTCAATTGTTTCGGAAATGCTTAGGTATTTAAAATTCTTTACAGTCTCACATTTTCTAAAAATCTGTGAATTCCTCAAATTTTCTGAAATCCTTTATTTCTCTGAAAAACCCTCAAGTCCTTGAATATCTTAAATTTCCGATATTTCTCTCATACCCTGAGCTCCTTGAATTCTCAAGATTTCTTAAATTGCCTGAATTCCTAAAATTATCTAAACTTCTGAAACTCTTTGGAATCCTAAAATTCTCTAAAATCCTTGAATTTTCTAAAATCCTTGAATTCTCTGAAATCCTTAAATTTTCTAAAATCCTTCAATTCTCTAAAATCTATGATTTTTCTAAATTCCCTGAATTCCTAAAATTTTTCGAATTTCTTAAGTGCTCTAAAATCTCTAAAATTATCTGAATTCCCTTAAATCTTTAAATAATGTGTATTTCTGGAATATTCGAAATTCCTTGCAGTCTGATTTTATAAAAATTTTTGAATTTACTAAATTTCCTGAACTCTTTAATTTTTCTTAAAACCCTTAATTCCTTGAATATCTTGCAATTTCAAAATTCGACAGATTTCTTAAATGATCCGAAATCCATGATTTTTCTGAATTCCCTAAATTCTAGAATATTTTGAATTCCCTAAATGCTCTTGAATCTATGAAATTCTCTGAATTTCCTCAAATCTTCAAACATCCTGGATTCCTTAAATATTTGAAATTCCTTACAGTCTCTGATTTCCTGAAAATCTCTCAGTTTCTTAAACTCTCTAGATTTCTTGAATTCTGTTAATGCCTGGAATTATCTGAATTCCTAAAACTCTTTGAAATCCTGGAATTCTCTCAAATACATGAATTCTTGAAAATCCTTGAGTTCTCTGAAATCCTTGATTTTTCTGAATTCCCCGAATTCCTAGAATATTTTGAGTTTTCTAAATGCTCTTAAGTCTCTGAAATTCTCTAAATTCCCGTAAATCTTCAGATATCGTGTATTTCTTGAATATTTAAAATCATGGCAGTCTTTAATTTTCTGAAAGTCTCTGAATTTACTAAATTTTCTGAACTCTTCAATTTAAAAAAAAAACTTAATTCCTTAAATATCTTAAATTTCTACAATTCACCAGATTTCTCGAATTATCTGAAATCCATGATGTCTCTGAGTTCCTTGAATTCCTAGAATATTCTAAATTTTCTAAATGCTCTTAAATCTATAAAATTCGCTGAATTTCCTCAAATCTTTTAACATCCTAGATGTCTTAATTATTTGAAATTTCTTACAGTCTCTGATTTCATGAAAATCTCTAAATTCCTTAAATTCTCTAGATTTCTTGAATTCTCTAGATTCTCTGAATTCCTAGAATTATCTGAATTCCTGAAACGCTTTGAAATCCTGGAATTATCTGAAATCCTTGAATTTTCTAAAAGCCTGAAATTTTCTAAAATCCTTGATTTTTACGAATTCCCTGAATCCCTAGAATATTTTGAATTCCCTGAATCCCTAGAATATTTTGAATTCCCTAAATTGTCTAAAATCCCTTAAATCCTTAAATATCTTGAATTCCTAAGATTTATCTCATATTCTGAATTCCATAAATTCTTTAGATTTCTTGAATTTCCTGAATTCCTAGAATTATCTGAACTTCTGAAACTCTTCGAAAACCTGGAATTCTCTAAAAACGTAAATTCTCTAAAATCCTTGAATTCTCTGAAATCCTTGATTTTTCTGAATTCCCTGAATTCCTAGAATATTTTCAATTCCCTAAATGCTCTGCTATATCTACAATTCTCTATATTCCCTCAAATATTTGAATAATATGGATTTCTTAATTACTTGAAATTTCTCAGTCTTAGATTTCCTGAAAATCTCTGAATTCCTTATATCCTCTAGATTTCTTGAACTCTCTGAATTCCTGAAACTCTTTGAAATCCTGGAATTCTCTGTAATCCTTGAATTCTCTAAAATCCTTGAATTTTCTGAAATCCTTGATTTTTCTGAATTCCCAGAATTCCTAGAATATTTTAAACTCCCTGAATGCTCTGAAATCTCTAAAATTCTCTGAGTTCACTTAAATCTTTGAACAGTGTGTATTCCTTGAATATTCGAAATTCCTTGCCGTCTCTGATTCCCTATAAATTTTTAAATTTACTAAATTTTTTGAACTCTTTAATTTGTCTAAAAACCCTGAATCCCTTGAATATCTTGAATTCCTGAAATTCGCCAGATTCCTTGAATTATCTGAAATCCACGATTTCTCTGAATTCCCTTAATTACTAGAATATTCCTAGAATATCCTTGAATTCCTAGAATAATCTGAATTTTTAAATATCCTGGAAATGTTCTAATATTTGAAATTCTTTAGAGTTGTTGGTTTTTCTGACAATCTCGGAGGTCTCCTGAGGTTTTCCTCAAAACCTGAATTCCTTGAATTCTCTTGATTTATTGAATTCCCTGAATTCCTAGAATATTCTGTAATTTTTAAAATCTTTGATTTTTTCTAAATTCCCTTCAATTTTTAAATAACATGAATTCCATTAATATTTGAAATTCCTTGCAGCCTCTGATTTCCTGAAAATCTCTTAATTCCCAAAATTTTCTAAAATCTTTTGTTTTTCTAAAAACCCTTAAATATTTGAATTTTTTTAAATCCTGACATTTCTATCATACCCTGAATTCCTTGAATTCTGTGGATTTTTTGAATTCTCTAAAATCCTTGTTTTTATAAATTCTCGAAATTCCTAGAATATTTTAAATTCCATAAATGCTCTGCACTCACTAAAATTCTCTAAATTTCCTTAAATCTTTGAATATCCTGGAAATGTTCAAATATTTGAAATTCTTTATAGTTTTTGATTTTCTGAAAATCTCGGATATACTTATATACTCTAAAATCTTTGATTTCTCTGAAAACCCCTTAAAGCCTTGAATATTTTGAGTTCCTCAGGTTTTTTTCAAACCCTGAATTTCTTGAATTCTCTTGATTTATTAAATTCCCTGAGTACCTGGAATTTTCTGAAATCCTTGAATTTTCTTACATCGTTGGTTATTCTGAACTCCCGAAATCTCTCAAATTTTCTGAATTCCCTTTAATCCTTAAATAACCTGGATTTCATGAATATTTGAAATTATTTGCAGCCTCTGATTTCCTAAAAATCTGTTAATTCCCGAAATTTTCTAAAATCTTT
>JAUELO010000274.1:91590-103762 GCA_032357855.1 Amphibolips quercusostensackenii | reverse complement strand
TCTGATCATTTATATGATAACAATAATTTATTTATTGCAAATTTTCGTGCACGGCGAAATTTCTACACGACCACGATAACCTTGGATATAACTATAACATCGGAATGTTTTGTATTTTTTTACACTTTTTTAAAATTTGAAGAAAAACTTTTATTTCCTCAAGCTTTGGTTCAACTTATTGAAAATGCTACCAAAAAAATAAAAAATTCCATTTTTGGTCAAACAGCGTTTGTTTCAATCATAGAAAACTATATTATAAATTAAAATAAAAACGCTGAGTCATATGAAAATTAATTGTTTATTTGTAATGTAACTTTTCACAAATAAAACAAAAACTATGCATCCTCCTAAAAAAAAGATTGATAACAAATTGTTTTTTTTCGGTGGATAACTTTTGTTTTTTATTTTTTCCGTAGCTTGCTTAATTTGTCTAAAAATTTAAATTTTTTATTTTTAAAGTTCTTTTTCTAGAAGTAAAGCAAAAACTACGCGTCCTGTCAAAAAGTAATTTATAACAAATTTGTAGATCTTCAATAATTTCCCAATTTTTTGTTATAATTTTTTTTTGGATCTTGCATAGTTTGACCACAAAATAAAATAAATAATTTTTCATTACTTTTTCAGATAAAAAATTAAAATTTTTAATTTTAAAAAAAAATTTCGAAAATTTGTTATGACACTCTTGTTGGGCTTCTAAAAGGAAACTTTTTTCTATATTGTACTTTTCTTCATATTGTGCCTTGTTTGGCTGAAAATTTGCTTTCTCTTTTGTTTCTTAAAATTTTGAAAATACTATAAGTCTTATAATTTTCTTCTTATCAAAAAAAGTCATAAGAATGAATTATTCATCTTTTTAAGCACTATTCGCAACTGTACATAGAATTTTAAAATTTCAAAAAAAAACTGTTCTAGAAAATTTTCAAAATTTGCTTACTTTTTGAATTTCCATCCAAAATAGCTGGTTAATGAACTTGTTCTTTTGATTCGGGCCTTCATCAACTGTGCTAAAGCTCAATCCAACCGGATTATTTTTTTGACAGTTATCGTGCTTACATACTACAGACAGACAGACAGCTAGACAAAAAAAACAGACACCTTCGTAAAAATCGTTTTTTCTGACTCAGGGGTTCTCAAAACGTAAAGATTTTATGGAAACCGGCAAGGTCAAATTTCACATAAAACCAATACCTTCTCCTTAGAATAAGAATGTAAAAATAAAATTTTTATGAAAATAGTTTTTGTTTTTTCAAATTTGAATTAATGAATTCCACAACGTCGAGCTAGTATAACAGAGCTGTTACCGGGAAAGTAACGCTCGCCCCGTAAAGGATTCAGCGTAATAGTATAATGATAATAAAAATGAATTCCACGTTATAGAAAGTTTTCTTGCGGAATATTCTTACAATGTACGCGCGCATTTTTCTCAAAAAAAAAATCGTGGGAGTGATTATTTAAAAATTTTAAATATATATTACTAAAAGGAATAAATAAGTAAATTTTTTTACTCAGAAAATATTAACTCTATTGTGCACATGTTTCAAAATTTAGGTAAAAGTATAAGGGTTGTCTTTAACGGTTGTTAAATATTTCTATTGGGTTCGGAATATAACTGGTGGTTGTCTGGAGGTTAATTGTGTGATAATTTAAGACTTGAAAATTTTTTCTACAAAGAATTTTGTGAAATTCAAACTGTTGAATTTGGAAAGAATTATATATTTTTTTAGTACGAAAGGATATTAAAAATAATATTCCATGGATTTTTTCATGCAGTTTTTTCTCTCTAGATGATGTTCGGGTATTTTTGAAATGCAAATAAGAAAGTCGGCTGATCCTATTTTTAAAAAAACAATTTTAATTTTTTATGTTTTAATTTTTAGATTTTGAACATAGCAGGCTATTCTTTGCTTAATATCTAAATAAAAAATTCTTAGTAAATCATGATCCCGAATGAAAACTATATAACCTAACGAAGTTTTTGTATATTTGAGAAAAATCGTTTTATCGCATTGTTGAAAAATAAAAGATGAAAAGATTGAAGATTAAAATTTTGCATTGGGATTTCAAAAAAATACTTTTGTGGCAACATAATATCACAGATCTTTTCGTTAAGATTGGTTGAAGTACACCATGCATAAGATGCATCCTATTCTTAAGATTTTGGAAAAAGTCACTCTTTAAATTAATTTTCTCTCAAATAACTTTTTAAAGATCAAGTAAATATACTTGCTTGTTCAAAAAAAACATAACTCTAGTCACTTAATTTTAAAAAATTATTTGAAAATATTTTAGGGTCAGAGTATTTGAAAAAATTTCAAGAAATTTTTGAAAGATTTGAAAAATTTGAAGGGATTTCAAAAAACTTGGAAGATTTAAATGGTATTTTATAAAATTCTAAAGAAATTTTAGGAGTTTTGACAGGTTTGCAAGATTTTAAAAGATTTTGAACCCTTTAAAATATTGCAGGGTGTCTTAAAAGATTCATAAAAATTGTTAAATAAATTTTAATGAATTGAAGTGATTTTAAAGGATTTTAGAGATTTTTAGGTTTTTTTCAAACTTCCGAGAAACAGAAGACTTAATTGGAAAGTAGATTTCATTCCGATCTTCAAAGAATTTTTGAAAATAGGGAGATTTCTATCATCATTAAAGCACTTAGCATTGATAATGCTGTACCAACAAAAACGGTTCCATTTTTTATTTTCACGGTATGCCAAGAGCTGTCTGGTGAAGGATTTCCTTCTTTATTTCGCAGCATATCATTGAACACATAATATTTCAATAAAAAGTTTAAGAATTACCATTTTCTAGCTTGTTTATAAATATTTAAAATTAATACTAGTTAGATAAGAAGTATTTTACTAATTGATTAATTTATATAGCAGTGCGATTTGAGACAAAACAAATTATTTAAACTTGAATGATCTCAAAAAGAAAATACCCAGTTAACATGTTACTAGCGTGAAAAGTTACTAAGTGATCACAAGTTATGAGGGTAATTGTTACTTGTATTTTAGCTTCCTAACAAATAACGGTCTATTCGCCGTAAGTTACTAGGAAGGCCTATCGAATAATAATAATAATAATAATAATAATAATAATAATAATAATAATAATATCGAATAACCATTTATCGACTCTGCGATTTCCTGCACAATTTAAAAGTGTAAACTCTAATAACTTTGACGCTAATTTTGCATTGAAAAAATGTTGCATTTTTGCTTGTAGTACAAACTTTTTAAAATTGTATTTAGCAGTTAAATTAAATAATTTTCACAGACAAAATTGTTTGTACAATACTGTAGACAAAAGCTTTTTCAAAATGGAAAAGTTTAAATGGTGATGCTTAAAAATTGAAAAAAGACCTTTAGAGTACAAAAACTAAAAGTTGTTAACACAAACATCTTCAAAATTTGAAAATTGACAAGTTTATAAGTCAAACAATATCAGCTTTTTTTAATTAAATTGGTTTCGAGATGTATTTTTTTTAATTAACCACCTCAATTTTAAATCAGTAAATATTAAATCAAGTATTTTTTTAATTGAAAAATATAATAGTTGAAAATGTTTTTCTAGTCTATTGATGTTTCCAAACTTTTTTTAATTAGTGTAATTGAATTAGTATAACATGTGTGATTCTTAAAAGCAAGAAATTTTGGATATAAATAATTTTAAATCAGCAGATTTAAAATTAAAATATTGCACACTAAAAGTTCTTCAAAATAGATAATTTCTAATGTTTTGGCTTAAAAATTTGGAAAACTCCTCTAAAGTACTAAAAAAGGTTGTAGACATAACAGTCTTCAAGTTTTGGAGATTGCTAAGTGCTTAAATTGAACATTAACTTTATTAACTGAACTGGTTTCAAGACACCTTCATTTAAAATTAGCAAAAAAAAAATTTTCAAATTGAAAAAGCATATTAATTAAAAATGGTTTGTTCATTTTTGATATTTTACAAATTTATTTAATTAATGTACTTTCTAAAAGCACGAAATTTTTTATCTGAATAATTTAAAATTAAGTGATTTAAAATTATAATTTTGCAGACAAAAGGTAATTAAAAATATATAATTTATTTCCGAATGTTTTCAAACATTATGAAAATATGAGAAAATTTTAATAACCAAAAAATTCCTGGTACTGATAATAAGATTCCTCGAAATTTTCAAATGATTTTGGTTTTATTTTAAGAGATTAATTTCAAGTTTTAAAGATTTTAAAATATGTCGACAAGGAATGTGAAAAATATTGGGGCAATTTTTTTGATTTTGCGGAATTTTAACAAATTCCACGAAAAACACATTGTTTCAACAGATATTCAGATAATTTAAAAGGAGTAGAAAATAATTCAAATTATAAGAATTTTGAAAACTTTTGAGAGAATAAAAAAATGTCTCAAGATTGATAGAAAAACTTTTGATGATTTTTTTATTTTTAAAAATAAATTCTCAGAAAATATTTGAAAAAATTAAAAAAAATAAAAATTAAGATCTGTAGGAAAATATCAAATAGTTTTCAGAATCAAAGATTAATTTTTCGAGAAACTTTCAACATATTTCAAAAAATTTCTGAAAATGTCGGAAAAAATCTGCAAGATTATATGGCGATTCTTATGATTTTGAAAGATTTTCCGAAATTTTAAGAAAAATTTGAGTCAGTTGAAAATATAATTAGAAATTTTAAAAGTTGTAAAAAGATTTAAAATATTTTAAAGCTTGAAAATGTTTCTGAGAATTTATAAAATATTTTTACACTATTTTTTTATACAACTGAAATTCTTTTAAATTTCTTTTTGAATTTTCTCGAGAAACTTACAATAATTATATTTATGTAACTTAAGAAATAAACTGATAATATTTATTTTGTAGGTCTCTTGTACGGTCAATAAAATGTAAAAACTCTTTAATTACAAACTTTAAAAATTGAAATTGTTGTATTCAAATGCTTTACAATTTAAATGTACAAAGTGAAAACTATTAACTTTTTTCAATCAACAAAATTTTCATCAAATGCATTTATACTGCAAAATAACATGTTTTTAAATTTTATAAATAGTACAGCTCAAAGATGTAGATTCAGTTTGAAAAACATAAATCTACGTTATCATTTTCAAAGCTGTATGTTGAAGAATGAATCAATAGATTTGTAAATTTTCCAAGTTATATCATTTAAAGCAATTTTTATCTGACAACATTAAGGAGTTAAACGAATGATTTTTTTTAACTTAACACTTTTTAAATGCGAGTTTGAGTTAGAAATTGTATTATATTTTATGTATTTAAAAAAATCATTTTTCAAGGAATATCAAAAAAGAATTTCTATTATTCTAAAACCATTCAAAATACTTTAAAAACTTCAAAAATTTATTTCAAAATCCTCAAAAAAATAAAAAATTGTTTTCAAAATCTTCATAAAAATCTACATTTTGTTTTAAATTATTTTAAATTTTTTTAGATTCTTAATTATTTTGGTGATTTTTTAAAAACATCTAAATATCTTTCAAACGGACTCGATTTTGTCCTCAAATATTTCAAAAAATCTAAACAATAAATAAATTTTCTTGAAATCTTCCAGATTCTTTTTTGCCAATTTTGGGAATCTATAATTATAATATTAGTGACCTTGAAGTTGACCTTGGCGTTGATCTTCAAGGTTATTTCAATGTTAACTTTATTTTTCAAATGGAAAACCCTATCGGGTCAGATGATTTGGATGCATACCTGAACGTGAAATTTCGCGCTCTTTTGATTGGCGGTGTCAAAAATAGGGTTTCTCAATTAAAAAATAAAAGTTGACCTTAAAATAACCTTGAAGGTCAACGCCAAGGACAGCGACAAGGTCACCATTCCAATCCTCGTCTAAAACCCTTAAGCTTTTGTCCAAAACATTTCTCTTGATAACGCATATTTTCGCTGATAGGGTGGGGGGGGGGGAGAGTCCGATACTTTTTGATGACCCTGTATATATCTATTTAAGAAAACTTTTGAGGACAGCCTCATAATTTCAACATAATAATAATACTTATACTTACTTTGTATAGAAAGAATTTATTTTGAAAAAATATTGCATTTAATTATTTGAAACTCAGTGTTTCATTTTTATTTGCGTATACATTTTAGTTTTAACCAGTAAAGTCACTTTTTTTATACAGTTTATTCAGCTGAAAAATCTTGCTATTTCGATTATAAAATGTGTTCATATGTTATTTTACCAATTAAGAAGTCTATAATATTATCCCGCTTTCCCGAAACTTATTAATTAATTAATTATATCCCATTTTAACATTTTTTAAAGATTATTAATAATTTTTATTCCAAAACGCTGTATATTTTGAGGTTAATCTATTATCGCACACTGATTTTGCAAACTTTACTTTGTTCGAAGCATGTGACGGGATAAGGTTACCTGCTGTACTTGTAACATGCTACTGTTTCGTGTAGGTAATAAATTGTCACTGGGTGACCACCATGGAAGTTACTAGTAACTGGTTTTCTGAATCTTGTTACAAGTGTGTGAGTACTCAGTCTAGTAACTGTGTTAGCTCGGTAAATATAGTACAATTATTAATGAAAGTCAATTATATATATTATTATATTTACCAACAGGACAGGTAAAAGTCACCAAGCTAAAGGCCAGAACACCAATCACGAGTCTCATTTTCTTGAATAACGTAGAATCACCTAACTTTGGACATGTTAATTAACATTGAACTTTTGATTGTTTTTTAGTTTTGCAATACCTATAATGAATTAATGACTAAAAATTTGACTTAAAAAACTATAATTTAAAACTTAAGGTACCTAGTAATAATCAGACTTCCGTTTCCGGCATGAAAGTGTTTGGGTAGCGATAATTGTGTGGTGCTGATTTTGTTAAATTGCGGTGAGATTTGAGGTGAATTGATGGGCTGAGTCTGAAGCAAGGGTTTTTATGTTAAAAAATTGCGTGTTAAAGATAATGGAAGTAAAGAAGTGAGTAAAATTTTGGGCCATAGAGTGTATTTTGTGTAGCGTGAGAGGTTAGGTTGGTTTAGCCTCTGTGAGGAGTGGAGTAGGAGGACCGGTGCAGCCTAGTAGCAACGCCAGGGTAGGATAGGTAGGATAAGGTAGCAGGTTGAGGTAGTGCAGTGGCGACAGAAAATACGCAAGTTACGTAGGTAGACGTTGAATCAACCATAGAAAAATCCGAAAATGTTCAGAAAACCACCGGAAAAAGGTCAGAATGGAGCGGGAAGGAAAGACCAGGGGAAAGAGGAAGGCAAATGTGAACGCAGAGGGCAGAGAGAATATGAAAATTTTAAAGTAGATGAAATGCGTGAAATGATGATAGAGGTGATGCCGATGAACGAAAAAAGGCAGAAAGAAAAAGGAGAAGAAATGAAACAAAAAATTAGAAAAGAAATGGCTGAGCTCAGAAATGAGATAAGAAAATGAGAAAAAGTTAGGGAAAATTTGAAAAAAAGGTGCAGACATTAAAACAAATATTAGAAAAACAGGAAGAGTATAGTAAAAAGGTAGCACAGTTAGAAAGTAGGATTCTAAAGATAAAAACTGTAACAGGGAGTCTGGTCGTGGGAAAAGTCGGAGTAAGAAGATAGAGAGGCTAAGGGAAGTAGATAGAAAAATAGAAAGGAAGAGGAGATATGAAAGAAGAAGAAACATAGTGATAAATGGTTTAAGATTGTAAGGGAAAAAATAAAGGAAGAAGTGAAAGATGTGCTAAAAAGAGTAGATTCTAAGGTAAATATAGAGGAAATGCAAAGTGTAGGAAATAAAACGTTAAGAGGAGGGGTAATGGTATCAGTGAAACTGAAAAAATGGGAGCATAAGAGGAAAGTGATAACAAATAAGAAGGCCTTATATGGAAGCTCGGAGAGAATAGAGAATTATTTGACATGGGTAGAAAGGAATATGCAGAAGGAAAATAGCGGAAGAGGAACGAAGTAATGAAAAAAACATGGGTTAAGTATGTAAGAATACAAATAGAAGGTGTATGGTGAAATCGTAAAAAAGAAAGGGAGAGATAGTAAAAAATAAGATACCGGGAAACTAGGAGAGAAAGGAATGGTAGATAGGAAAACGAGAAATAGTAAAAACCTAAAAAAGGCAAGAAATGAGAGGAGGAAAGAATGGAGGATCCGTTACTGGAATTTAGCAGGCTTAGTGAGAAAGGATAGTGAGTTTATAAACAATTAGGCGCAATGGGATGAAGTAGTAATGATAAAGACTTGGCTTAATGAACGGAGATGGGAAAGTGTAAGAGGAAGGCTACCAAAAGGTTATAAATGGCAGGTGCAAAACGCAAAGAGGAATAATAAAAAAGGCAAAGCAATGAGAGGAATAGTGGTGGGAATGAGGAGAGAACGCATTACAGGGACGAATAAGAAGTAGGTAAAAGAGCAAAAAAAGGGATTAATAGTAGAAGGAGTAGAAATGGGAGGAATAAGGTGAAAGATAGTAGGAGTGTATGTGAACGGTGATATACAGGAGAAATCAGAGGAAATGAAAGAATTGCTGAAAGAAAATAAGAAGCAGATAAGGCTTATAATAGGAGTAGATTTAAATGCGAGAACAGAAGATAGAGGAGAAGGAGAATGGGGAGAAGAGAGAGAAAGAAATTTCAAAGAAAAGATACTTAATAGGAAGGGAGAGAAATTGTTGAAGTGTTTGGTGGAGATGGAATGGTTTATCTTAAACGAAAATATAGAAGGAGATAAAAAAGGGGAATATACACGCATAGGAAAAGAAAAGGTAATGGTAATTGATTATGTGATAGTGGACAATGAGGTAAGAGAGAAGGTCAAGAAATAAGAGATGGGAAATTATATAGATTCAGATCACTTTCCGCTAATAGAGACAAAAGAGAGAGAAAGAGGTAATAACAATATGGATAAAAAGAAAACAAAGGTAAAAGAGCAGAAAGAGGTGATTTGTCAAGAACAAGAGTAAAAAAATTTGAGAAAAAGGTTAGAAAGATCAAAATGGGAGAGGAAAATGTAAACAAGGAGATACCGTTAATGATAGGAGAAATAAAAAGTGTATTAGATATTACAAGTAAAGAAGAAGTTAGTAAAGGCAAAAATAGGAGTAGATAGAATGAAGAATGTGAAGAGAAAAAGAAAAAGCTCAAAAGGAATTAACAAAATAAAAAAAGGGAAAAGTAGTCGCAAGGAATATAAGAGAAAAAAAAGCAGTATACTGAGTTATGTGATCAATAGAAAGAACAGGAAAATAAAAGATTTGAAGAAAAGGTGGAGAAGGCTAGGATAGAAAAAGAGTTACAGAAGGTAATAAAAAGAGAGAGAAAAAGAAGAAAAAATGTAAATCAGGATATTGAGATAGTATATAGATAGTTATGAAAGAAAAAAATATGTCAGGGAAAGAGAGGAAGAAGAGGACATAACAAGGAAAGAAATAGTCAAAGTGTTAGAAATAATGAAAGATGGAAAGGCGCCTGGAATAGGTGAGATTTCAAACAAAGTCTGGGAATATGGGAAACGAAACTAAATGAATGGGCATGTATAATGTGCAATAGAGTATGAAAAGGAGAGGGGTGGCCAGAGTTAAAGAAAGAAGGATTGGTGGTACTTAGAGTGGAGAGAGGCAAAGGGTAGGAGGTTAAAGATTATAGGGAAGTGACGCTAATGCTAACATTATATAAAGTATATGTAACAGTTTTGTCAGAGAGATTAAAGAAAGAAGTTAAGGAAAAAAAGATAGTGCCACCGAATCAGGCAGGTTTTAGAAAAGAAATAGGGGTAAAGGACAACATTTATGTTCTGAATTATCTGATGAATAACAGGATTGAAAGAGAGAAAGGGCCAATAATAGCAATGATTTTGAAACTAAAAGCGGCGTTTGACTCCTTGGATGGAGCCCAGATGGAAAAAGTTACGGTCAAAAGGGGGACAAAAGAGGGCTTCGTAAAGAGGGTATCGAAAATTTGCAGAGAGACCAAAGGCAGGGTGACGGTAGCAGAACAAGTAGGCGATGGCTTTTGGTTAGTGAGAGGAATAAGGCAAGGTTATTTACTGAGCTCACTTTTATTTAATATATTAATCTTAGACTTAAAAAAGGAAATAAAGAAGAAGAGATGGGCAGGAGCTAGGATGGGAGAGAAAAAGATATATACGCTGGCATGTGCAGACGATATAGTGTGGATGGCAGAGGATTAAAAAGGGATGGCCGGCTTAATTACAGGATTGGAGAAATAACTAGATAGGAAAAAATTGAATTTGAATGTAGAAAAGACAAAGGTAATGAGGTCTGGAAAAGGATTAGGAAGAAAGAAAGAATGAATCAAGAGATGGAAAGGAGTAAAGTTAAAAGAAGGGAAGGAGTTTAAATATTTGGGATATACATTAAAAAAAAATGAAGACCATACACCTCATATGAGAAAAATGATTGGAGAAGCAGAATGTGGTTGTTTGACACGCTATCATGGCCGGTATTAGGTTATGAAGTAAAAATATGGCAATGAAAGTAAAGGAAAGTGATTAAGAGTTTACGAGAGAGGTATATAAGGTAAAAGCTAGGGATAGACTGGAGGACACATGGATGTATGATAAGAGAAGAAAATCAAAGAGAAAATTAGGTACTAGAGCAGGAAAGAGGGCATGGCAATTTGACACGAAGTTAAAGGAGAAAAAGGGAGAGATATTAGCGAAAAAGTGTTTAAAGGAGGTACAAAAAAAAGAGGGAGGCGATAGAAATAACAAGATGGAAAGAAGAAAGAAGAAAGTTGATTAGTGCTAGAGATATAGGAGAGGGAATTAAAGTACGTTATGAAGAATTGGAGAGAAGGGACAGGGAAAGACAAATAATGGGAAGATGGTAAATGATTGAGGAACCAAAATATAATAAATGGTACGAGATAGTAAAAAAGAAAGGAATACCAGAGTATTTAGATAAGGAATGGGGAGAAAGAAGATTGACCAGAATAGCAAGATTTAGATTAGGAAACGAGGTATGTGAGGGAATGTATTGAGAATAGAAAGAGAACAGAAAGTGTAGAATATGTGAGTGGGAGAAGGAAACATAGGAGCATGTATGGGAAGGTTTTAGAAGAGGAATGCAAGATCAAGCAAGTTGGCAAGAGAATGCGGTAAAGATTCTTGGGGAGGATGGAATGGGTGAAGAGTGGATGAAGGAGTTGGAGGGAGCTAGAGGGGCGAATGATAGAAAATGAAAAAATGGATGTGGAAAAAATTGTAGAATGAGAGTTAGATAGAAGAAAAGTGAAAGAAAAAAGGAAACGAAAGTCGCATAGACTAGAAGCGCAAAGATCTGTAAGTAACTATTATATAGTGGTATAAGTAGATTGAGTTGCGTATGCGCTCGCTCTCACTCACTCGCTCTTACTCGCTCGATCTCTTGCTCTCGCTTTCAATCGCTTGCTCACTCTTTCGACATATGTGTAATATAAAAGTAAGGATCTAGATGTAAGAATTGATGTAAATAGTTTTAAATAATTGTAAAAAGTGAAGATAAGTTGATATAAAGTTGTAGATAGTCTTGTAAGAAACGAAGGTCATGTAAACCCTTAGGGGACACATTATAAATGAAAAAGAAGACTAGTAATAATCCTGATAAGAGAAAAATTGGTTTTTTAAGTGAGTTCATCTAGGAAAAATTAAAAAAGAATGGTCGACAAATTAACCTTTTTGTTGAGGCGATATAACTTTGGTTGCCTATTGTAACCTAATTAATGCAGTTACTTAAGGCCTCGCTTATATTATTTCTTGTTGTACCAAGTATTCTTTTGAAAAATTTTACTTTAAAAGAAAATTTATTAACTTTTGCTTCCACATAGAGGAAGCTTTGTAATGGTAACATTTTCTAACATTTTCAAATTTATTTAATTTAATATTTCTCAGTTGAAAAATGTTTAGTGCAATGTTCTAAGCAATCGCCTATATTTGTGTTTAGATGTATGTGTGTGTAGATAGCACACTGTTTTGTAAACATGATAACTTGAAAACGGTTGCAGATAAATTGATGACATTTGGAGGGCTCATTCGTATTGCTCACATCGTGAAACTGATTTAAGTACCATATTTCTAAGATTATTTTGTGCATTTTTATCTATCACTTTATGATATTTTAAAAATCGGTTTTTTATAGTAAAACTTTTTTCATTAACATGATTCAAAATTTATGCAAGAATATAGCAGA
>JAUELO010000273.1:9720144-9733291 GCA_032357855.1 Amphibolips quercusostensackenii | reverse complement strand
TTTCTTTGGGTTATTACTGCCCCCGCGAGAAGATTTTTCCCTCTGGTGATTACTGCCTTTGGGAAAAATTTTCTCGTTCGGGCAGTAAACTTACCCGCGGGAAAAATCTGCTTCTTTCGCCCCTTGTTGCATAATGTACTATTTTTTTGTAGAAAAGCTCATTTTGTTGAAAATTCGTCTCTTTTGCTTAAAAGTTCAACTATTTGGTTGTAATTAAAAATGGTTGGTCTACAATTAATTCGTTCATTTGTTTAAAATTCAACTGTTCGATTGAAAAATAATCATTCTCGTTTGAAAATCAACTTTATTGTTGAAAATAAACTGTTTTCTAAAAAATTTGACCTATTAGCTTCAGAACTCAACACTTTTATTTAAAATGTATCTCGATTGGTAGAAAATTAATCTTTTTGGATTTCAAACTCGATTATTTTCTCGAAAATGTAATAAATTTTGACTTAAAATCTTAATCGATGCATATTGAATACAATATGGTACCCCAAACCAGGGCTTAAAGATCTTGCAACTGAAGTATTACTTTTTTTAGTTGCAAGCCTTTATATTTTTTACCTAAAAGAAGCAAATATCGCATTCGAAAATGCATAATCAAGAGTGTGCCGTTTTTTCCACATGCGCCGCTTAGCCCCAGTTTACGGTATCAATACAATATTTTTATTTAAAAAAATTCACCCCCTAATGATAAATAATTTAAAAATGAGCCATCAAAAGGATGCTAATCAATATAGTCCTTTATTTCTTTTGCATGATGTGGCTTACAGCCTTTAATTTTCAAGCTGATCGAAAGAGCGTACGAAATATTGATATCTTCTTCGAACGTCATTACAATTCCTCAAAGTGATTTCAACCCTGCAATCTACGGTTCTGCCCTCAGTTGCAGTGCAGATTTAACCGCAAAAGTTTCTTCGTCGTCCGTTGGTCTCGATCGTCTGTAATGATCCGTGTGGTTTTCATTGGCGTGAAATACGCGACGTTTGCACGCTCACGTTTGCACGTTTACACGCTCGTTTCAGCCTGTCCTGGATAAGGTACGCGTATACGCAAACGACCGCGAAGAAACGGCTTTTCTTCATTTCTTCTTATTCCCTCAAGCGCGATACTATTAGGTCGTTAATTCCAAGTTGAAAAGTCACCCAGTCTCGAGTACAGTTACAGACAACTTGCCAGATCCAAAATTCTACAAATACCTTACAATTTGCAATTGTGAGAACACGTACAAAAGTCATATGCAGAACATAATTGTCTATCTTGAGAGACAGTTCAAAGAAGAGAAAACTAAGAATGATTTGTGTATGTGAGTGTGACTTGTTTAGACTCAGTAAGATTTATTTATTCAGAATTGTATAAATCCTTCTAAAGTTTCTGTACAAGCGCTAGTACTCTCGTCAGGGTTACAAAATTAGTACATGCTATAGTAATTTATAAAAAAGACTAATTTCTGAGTCTATTCAGAGATAACAGCGGTACCAGTACTGGTACCGAAACTTTGGAAGGATTTGTATGATGAAAATTGTATAAATATTTCCAGCGTTTCGGTACCAGCGCTAGTACGCTCTTCAAACTTACAAAATTAGTGCTTGCTATAATAATTCATAGAAAAAAAGACTAATTTCCGAGTCTACTCAAAGATAACAGCGGTACAAGTACTGGTACCGAAACATTGGAAGGATTTGTTTAATGAAAACTGTATAAATATTTCCAGTGTTTCGGTACCAGAATTATTATGTTGTTCAAGGTTACACAATTAGTGCTAGCTATAATAATTCATAGAGAAAAAGACTAATTTCTGAGTGTATTCAGAGATAACAGCGGTACCAGTACTGGAACCGAAACTTTGAAGGATTTGATTAAAGAAAATTGTATAAATATTCCCAGCGTTTCGGTACCAGCATAATAGTTCTGTTCAAGGTTACACAATTAGTGCTGGCTATGATAATTCATAGAAAAGAAGACTAATTTTCGAGTCTATTCAGAGATAACAGCGGTACCAGTACTGGAACCGAAACTTTGAAGGATTTGTTTAATGAAAATTGTATAAATATTTCCAGCGTTTCGGTACCAGCACTAGTATGCTCCTCAAGGTCACAAAATAAGTGCTTGCTATAATAACTCTTAGAAAAGAAGACTAATTTCCGAGTGTATTCAGAGATAACAGCGGTACCAGTACTGGTACCGAAACTTCGGAAGGATTTGATTAATGAAAATTGTATAAATATTTCCAGCGTTTCGGTACTAGCACTAGTATGCTCTTCAAGGTTACAAAATTTGTACTTGCTATGATAATATATAAAGGAAAATATTTGATTTTGAGCCTACGTAAAGATACGAGGAAAACCTGTACTGGTGCCGAAATATTGAGAGGATATATTTCATCAAAATTTTATAAATCCTTCCAACGTTTAAGTGCCAGCGATAGAACCCTCACAGCGTCATAAAATTAGTGTCTGCTATAATAGTACATAAACTAGCTGTGAATTTGGCCTAAGGTGTTTCTACTTTATTTGTATTTATATTGATATGGTGCTCATTTCACGAGCACTTTCCTTCCCATTTACAAATGTGTTTGCTGCCTCATAGAGGAAGCATTAATGATTTTTTAAATGATAGTCAAACTAAAGTTTTTATTTTGATAAATTTAAGAATAGAAATTTACTTAAATGCAAAATGACAAAATAATACAAACATTTTTTAAATTCAATGATAACTCAGGCAAATCAAAATTTGTATTCAAAACGGTAATTTTTCGAGCTGGAAAAGGGAAGGGGGAAATTCTGTCACACACTATCCCTTTTCCAGTTTCATGGTTTTTTTACAAAAATTATCAGAATTTTTCTATTTGAAAATTTATGGTCGAAAAATCTTTTTTATCAATGCGTCAACTTTGATTGAAAAAAGTTTTTCTGCCTAAAACAGATGTTTTAAATATTACAAATGAGCATAACTTTCTTACTCTTCAAACAAGTATATTATATTTCAGGTCACTCGCTTTCCCACGAATCAAGGAATTTTTTCCGTTCTTGTATAAATTTTGAATTATGTTAAAGAAAAAAAGCTGTGCTAAAAGAAACCGTTTTGTTAAATATTATGCATTACTACAGTTTCCTTACTATTCAATAAAAGTTAGCAATATTATAGATCAATCAGTTCTTCTTCAGGCAGCACATCTTTTCTGTTCTAACATCAACCTTAAATTATAAGAATGAAAACATTTTTACTATGAAAATCGATTTCTAATATAATATAAATGACAATAACTTCCTTAATCTTTAAGAAAATATTTTAATATTATAGGTCAATCGATTCATCTTGAACCAAGAAATCTTTTACATTCTTGCATTAATTTTGAATTATATCAAAGAAAAAAGTTTTACTATCAAAAACCGTATTTTCAAATATTATAAATTACCATAGGTTTCTTGTTCTTCAATAAAATGTATCATCATTATAGGTCAATCGATTTGCCTCGAATCTACACATCTTTTCGATTTTCTCATCAACTTTAAATTGTGAGAATTAGAAAATTGTTAATATGAAAATCCATTTTTAATCTAATATAAATGACCATAACTTTTGTATTCCTTCATGAAAAATAATAATATTTAAGGTCAATTGATTTATTTTCAAACAAGAAATCTTTCACATTGTTGCATCAATTTTAAATTATGATAAAGAAACAAATTTTACTATAGAAAATTTTATTTTTAAATAGTATACATTGCCATAGCTTCTTTACTCTTTAATAAAATGTACTAATATTATAGGTCAATCGATTCGCCTTGAAGCAAGGAATCTTTTTTCTCTTAGCATCAATTTTGAATTACATTAAAGAAAAAAGTTTCCTATAAAAACCCGTATTTTCAAATATTATACATTACCATAGCTTTCTTACTCTTCAATAAAATGTATCAACATTATAGGTCAACCGATTCTTCTCAAATCAACACACATTTTCTATACTCACATCAACTTGAAATTATGAGAATGAAAACATTTTTACTATGAAAATCGATTTTTAATATAATACAAATGACCATAACTTCCTCACTCTTTGATGAATTATATCAATATTATAGGTCAGTTGATTCATCTCGAACCAAGGAATCTTTTATATTTTTGCATTAATTTTAAATTATGTTTAAGAAAAAAGTTTTACTATGACAAACCGTATTTTCAAACATTATGCATCACTATAGCTTTCTTACTCTTGAATTAAATCTATCAATATTGTAAGTCAATCGACTTGTCTCGATTCAACACATCTTTTCTATTCTCACATCAACCTTAAGTTATGAAAATGAGAAAATGTTCACTATAAAAATTGATTTTTAATATAATATAAATGGCGATAACTCTTTTGCTCTTTGATAGAATGTGTTATTATAAAGGTCAAACAATTCGTCTCGAACCAAGGAATCTACTAAATTCTTGCATCAATTTTGAATTATGTTAATGAAAACAAGTTAACTATAAAAAGTTGTATTTTTAAATATTATGCATTACCACAACTTTCTTACTCTTTGATAAAATGTATCAATATTATAGGTCAATCGATTAGTCTCGAATCAACACATATTTTTTATTTTCATATGAACTTTAAATTATGAGAATAAGAAAATTTTTACTATAAAAATTGATTTTGCATATGATAAATTTCTTACTCTTTAATAAAATGTATTAATATGATGGGTCAAACGATTTGCCTTAAACCGAGTAATCTTTTTTATTTTTGCATCAATTTTGTATTATATTAAAGAAACAAGTTTTACTATAAAAAACCGTATTTTTAAATATTATGCATTACCATAGCTTTCTTATTCTCCAATAAAATGTAGCAACATTATAGGTCAACCGATTCGCCTCGAATCAATGCACATTATCTATTCTCACATCAACTATAAATTATGAAAATGAGAAAATTTTTACCATGAAAATCGATTTCTAATATTATATAAATAACCATAACTTCTTTACTCTTGGAGAAAATATATTAATATTATAGGTCAATCGATTTATCTCGAACCAAGAAACCTTTATTTTTTGCGTCAACTTTAAATTATATTAAGGAAAAAAGTTTTACTATAAAAAACCGTATTTTCAAATATTATGCATTGACATAACTTTCTTACTTTTCAATAAAATGTATTGACATTAAATTTTAATTGATACGTCTTGAATCATTACATCTTTACTATTCTTACATCAACTTCAAATTATAAAAATGAGAAAATTTTCACTATAAAAATCGATTTTTAATACAATATAAATGACCATAACTTCCCTACTTTTCGATAAAATATATTAATATTTTAGGTCAATCGATTCATCTAGAAGCAAGAAATCTTTTATATTTTTGCATCAATTTTGAATGATGTTTAAAAAAAAAGTTTTACCATAAAAAACCGTATTTTCAAATATCATACATTACCATAGCTTTTTCACTCTTCAATAAAATGTATCAACATAATAGGTCAACCGGTTTTTCTCGAATCACACACATTTTCTATACTCACATCAACTTGAAATTATGAGAATGAGGAAATTTTTACTATAAAAGTTGATTTTTAATATAATACAAATGACCATAACTTCCTTATTCTTTAATAAAATGTATTATTATTAAGGTTAATCGATTCATCTCGAACCAAGGATTCTTTTATATTTTTGCATTAATTTTAAATTATGTTTAAGAAAAAAGTTTTACTATGACAAACCGTATTTTCAAACATTATGCATCACTATAGCTTTCTTACTCTTCAATAAAATGTATCAATATTATAGGCCAATCGATTAGTCTCGAATCAACTCTTTTTTTTTAATTTTCGCATAAACCTTAAATTATAAAAATAAGAAAATTTTTACTATAAAAATTGATTTTTAATGTAATATAAATAGCGATAACTTCCTTACTCTTTAATAAAATGTATTAATATTATAGGTCAAACGATTTGCTTTAAACCGAGCAATTTTTTTTTGCATCAATTTTGAATTATATTGAAGAAAAAAGTTTTACTGTAAAAAAACGTATTTTTAAATATTATACATTACCATGGCTTTCTTACTCTTCAATAATATGTATCAACATTATAGGTCAACTGATTCGTTTCGAATCAACACACATTATCTATTCTCACATCAACTTTAAATTATAAGAATAAGAAAATTTTTACCATGAAAATCGATTTCTAATATAATATAAATGACGATAACTTCTTTACTCTATGAGAAAATACATTAATATTATAGGTCAATCAATTTATCTTGAACCAAGGAATGTTTTATATTTTTGCATCAACTTTAAATTATGAAAATGAAAAAGAATTTGCTATGAAGATCGATTTTTAACACTGTATAAATGACCATAACTTCCTTACTCTTTAATGAAATATATTAATATTATAATTTAATCGATTCGCATGGAACCATGAAATCTATTATATTTTTGCATCAATTTTAAATTATATTGAAGCAAAAATTTTTACCATAAAAAACTGCATTTTCAAATATTATACATTACCATAGCTTTCTTACTCTTCAATAAAATGTATTGACATTAAAGGTCAGTCGATTCGCCTGAAATCAATACATTTTTTCTATTCTTACATCAACTTTAAATTATCGGAATGGGAAAATTTTTACTATGAAAATAGATTTTTAATACAATATAAATGACCAAAACTTCCCTACTCTTCGACAAAATATATTATTATTTTAGGTTAATCGATTCATCTTGAGACAAGAAATTTTTCATATTTTTGCATCAATTTTGAATTATGTTAGAGGAAAAAGTTTTACTGTAATAAATCGTATTTTCAAACATTATGCATTACCATAGCTTTCTTACTCTTTAGTTATATCTATCAATATTATAGGTCAGTCGATTTATCTTGAACCAAGGAATCTTTTATATTTTTGCATCAATTTTAGATTATGTTAAGGAAAAAAGTTTTATTACAAAAACTCGTATTTTCAAATATTACACATTACCATAGCTTTCTTACTCTTTTATAAAATGTTTTAACATTATAGGTCAATATATTCCTCTCGAATCGACAAATTTTTCTATTTTCACATTAACTTTTAATTATGAGAATGAGATAATTTTTATCATGAAAATCAATTTTTAATATAATATAAATTACCATAACTATCTTACTCTTTGATGAAATATGACAGTATTATAGGTCAGTTAATTTATCTTAAACCAAGAAATCTTTTATATTCTTGCATCAATTTTTAATTATATTAAAGAAACAGGTTTAACTATAAAAACCCGTATTTTCTAAGATTATACATTACCATAGCTTTCTTACTCTTTGATAAAATGTTTCAACATTATGGGTCAATCGATTCGTCTCAAATCAACATATCTTTTCTATTATCACATCAACTTTAAATGACGAGAATGAGAACATTTTTAATGTGAAAATCGATTTTTAATGTGATATAAATGACCATAACTTCCTTATTCTTCAATAAAATGTATTATTATTAAGGTTAATAGATTCGTCTCGAACCAAGGAATCTTTTATATTGTTGCATCAATTTTGAATTATATTGAAGAAAAAAGTTTTACTATAAAAATACGTATTTTCAAATACACACACATATCCGGACAATTGCTTAGAATATTGTGTTAGGCATTTTTAAATTGAGAAATGTTTAATTAAAGGAATTGAAAATTTTTCAAAAATATTACCATTGCAAAGCTTCCTCTATGAGGAAGCAAAAAGAAGAATTATAGCTAAACATAATTTGATATACCATAGGGTATTAATAAATTTCTTAAAATCAATTAAAATTGGTTGAAAAATTTTCAAATCCGTTTGTTGAAGTGTCGCGTAATCTGGTGAAATATTTTTTAGTCCTGGGTAATCCTTCAAAATCCGTTAAAATCGTTTTTATTTATTCACAAACACTCCAATTTCATTAAAATATTTTGAAATCTTGTGAAATCCCTTTAAACTTTTTAAAATCCTTTGAAATCTCAAAATTCTGGGAAATCTGCGAAAATTACGTAAAATTTTTTATAATCCCTTTAAATCTTTAAAAATTGTAGTAAATTTTTACATCCTATTTAATTCTGTAACACCAATTAAAATATTTTGATATTCCTTCGAATCCCGGATTATGCATTAAAATTGCTTAAATCCCTTAAAATCCTTTGATGTTTTTCTCAATCTTTTGAAGGGGCATTTTCTTATCCAAAAATCTGTTACTATATCAGTACATAACATATCTAAAATCTTTGCGTAGCATTTGAAAACTTCGTAAAATCTCTAGGAAATCATTAAAATATTTGTGAAATATTTGGAAATCTTTTCAAAATATTTTAAGTATTTAAAAACATTTGTGAAGTTATTGAAATCTTTCTGAAATCCTTGGGAAATTATTGAAATCTTTGTGCACTCTTTGAAATCTATTTGAAATCTTTGAAATCCTTAAAAAAAATCATTAGAATCGGTTTGAAATTTTTATGATATTTTTGTAAATCTTTTCAAAAATTTTGAAATATTTGGTAATGTTTCTAGACATTACTGAAATCATTGAAGTCTTAACGAAATATTTGAAATCTCTACAAAATCATTGAAATATTTGTAAAATCTTTGTGAAATATTTTTGAAATCTTTTGAAATTTTTTCAAAACATTACAAATATTTTTAAAATATTTTAAATCTTTTCACAATATTTGAAATCCTTTTATTATATTTGAAATATTTGACATTATTTGTAAAGCTATTCAAATCTTTGTGAAATCCTTGGGAAATCATCGAAATCTTTGTGCACTCTTTGACATTTATTTGAAATTTTTGTAAAATAATTGAAATCTTTGAAATCCTTGAAAAATCATTGTAATCATTTTAAATCGATCTGAAATCTTTCAGAAATATTTGGAATATTATTGAAATTATTGAAATCTGTGGTAAATTATTGAAATCGTTGGGAAATCATTGCAATCTTTGTACAATATTTGAAATATATCTAAAATCTTTGCGAAGCATTTGAAAATTCTGGGAAATCTTAAAAAAAATCATTAAAATGTTTGTGAAATCTTTTAAAATCTTTTTAAAATATTTGAAATATTTGACAACATTTGTTAATCTATTTAAGTCTTTCTCAAATCCTTGTGAAATCATTGAAATCTTTGTGCACTTAAAATTTTTGAAATATTTGGTAATATTTGTGAAATTATTAAAATCATTAAAGTCTTAATGAAATATTTCAAATCTTTAGAAAATCATTCAAATATTTGTGAAATCTTTGTAAAATATTTGATAAATATTAAAAATATTTTTAAAGTATATAATAATAATTGTAAAATTATTCAAATCTTCGTGAAATCCTTGGAAAATCATTAAAATCTTTGTTAACTCTTTGAAATCTATTAAAAATTTTTGTAAAATAATTGAAATCTTTGAAATCCTTGAAAAATCACTGAAATCGTTTTGAAATCGATCTGAAATATTTCAGAAATATTTGGAATATTATTGAAATCAGTAAAATATGTAGGAAATTATTTAAATCTTTGGGAAATCATTGAAATATTTTTATAATCTTTGAAACTTATCTAAAATCTTTGCTAAGCATTTGAAAACTTCGTGAAATCTCTAGAAAATCATTAAAATATTTGTGAAATCTTTGAAATCTTTTCAAAATATTAAAAATATTTGAAAACATTTGTGAAGTTATTAAAATCTTTCTGTAATCCTTGTGAAATTATTGAAATCTTTGTGCACTCTTTGAAATCTATTTGAAATCTTTGAAATCCTTAAAAAATCATTAGAATCGGTTAAAAATTTTTCTTATATTTTTGTAAATCTTTCTGAAAATTCTAAAATATTCAGTAATGTTTCTTAAAACTACTGAAATCATTAAAAGTCTTAACGAAATATTTGAAATCTTTACAAAATCATTGAAATATTTGTGAAATCTTTGAAACATTCGATAATATTTGTGGAATTATCAAAATCTTTGTGAAACCCTTCGGAAATTGTTGAATTCTTTGTGACCTTTCTGAAATCTATTTGAAATTTTTGTGAAATGATTGAAATCTTTGAAATCTTAAAAAATCATTGAAATCGTTTTGAAATCTATCTGAAATCTTTTCAAAATATTTGTAAAGTTATCAAAATTCTTGTGAAATCCTTAGAAAGTCATTGAAACCTTTGTCCACTCTTTAAAATCTATTTGAAAGCTTTGAAATCTTTAGAAAATCATTAAAATCGGCTTGTAATTTTTCTGATATTTTTAAAAATCTTTTGAAAAGTTTGGAAATATTTGGTAATGTTTGTGAAATTCTTGAAATCATTCAAGTCTTACTAAAATATTTGAAATCTTTAGGAAATCCTTGAAATATTTTTGAAATCTTTGCGAAATACATGAAATATTTTTTTTAATATTCTATAATATTTGCGAAATTATTAAATTCTCTGTGAACTTTTTGAAATCTATTAAAAATTTTTGTGAAATAATTGAAATCTTTGAAATCCTTAGAAAATCATTGAAATCGTTTTGAAATCAATCTGAAATCTTTGCGATATATTTGAAATATTATTGAAGTTATTGAAATTATTGGGAAATCATTGAAATCTTTGTGCAGTGTTTGAAATCTGTTTGAATTTTTGAAATCCTTAAAAAATCATTGAAATTGGTTTAAAATCTTTCTGATATTTTTGTAAATCTTTTCAACATTTTTGAAATATTTGGTAATGTTGCTTGAAATTACTGAAATTATTGAAGTCTTAACGAAATATTTAAAATCTTTGGAAAATCATTCAAATATTTGTAAAATATTTGCGAAATATTTTTAATATTTTTTAAATATTTTATAATATTTGTGAAATTGTTGAAACCTTCGTGAACTTTTTGAAATCTATTTGAAATTTTTGTGAAATAATTGAAATCTTTGAAATCCTTGAAAAGTCATTAAAATCGGTTAAAAATCTATCTGAAATCTTCGCAAAATATTTGAAATATTACTCAAATTATTGAAATTTTTGGGAAGTCATTGAAGTCTTTGTATGATCTTTAAAAGATATCTAAAATCTTTGTGAAACATTTAAAAACTTTGTGAAATCTTTGGAAAATCATTGAAATGTTTGTAAAATTTCTGTGAAATCTTTGTGAAATCTTTTAAAACTTTTCAAAATACTTAACAATATTTTTGAAGTTAATGAAATCTTTGTGAAATCCTTGAGAAATCATTGAAATTTTTGTGCATTGCTTGAAATCTTTGAAATCCTTTATGAATCATTCAAATCGTTTTGAAATCTTTGTGATATTTTTGGAAACCTTTTTAAAATTTTCGAAATATTAGGTAATGTTTGTGAAATAACTGTAATCAATTGAAGTCTTAATGAAATGTTTGAAATCTTTACAAAATTATTAAAATATTTGTGAAATATTTGCGAAATATTTTTTATATTTTCTAAATATCCTATAATATTTGAGGAACTGTTGAAACATTTTTGAATACTTTGAAATATATTTGAAATGTTTGTGAAATAAGTGAAATCTTTAAAATCCTTAGAAAATCAGTGAAATCGTTTTGGAATCTATCTGAAATCTTTGCAAAATATTTGAAATATTATTGAAATTATTGAAATCTTTGGGAAATACTTAGGAAATCATTGAAATCTTTGTTCACTCTTTGAAATCTATTTTGATACTTTGAAATCTTCAGAAAATCATTGAAATCGGTTTGTAATCTTTCTGATATTTTTGGAAAACTTTCCAAAATTTTGAAAATATTTGGTCATATTTATGAAATTATTGAATTCTCTGTGAAATTGTTTAAATCAATTCGAAATTTTTGTGAAATAATTGAAATCTTTGAAATCCTTAGAAAATTATTTAAATTATTTTGAAATCTATCTGAAATCTTTGCAAAATATTTGAAATATTATTGAACTTATTGAAATCTTTACAAAATTATTAAAATTTTGCAAAATATTTTTAAAAATTGTTAAATATTCTATAATATTTGTGAAACTGTTAAAATCTTTTTGAACTCTTTGAAATCTATCTGAAATCTTTTTGAAATATGAAAAATATTATTAAAATTATTGAAATCTTTTGGAAATCATTAAAATCTTTGTGAAATATTTTTAAATCTTTTTAAAATGTTTGAAATATTTGCCAATATTTATAAAGTGATTAAAATCTTTGTGAAATCTTTAGGAAATCATTGAAATCGGCTTGTAATCTTTATGATATTTTTGAAAATCTTTTTAAAATTTTGGAAATATTTGGTAATATTTGTGAAAATATTGAATTCTCTGTGAACTTTTTAAAATCTATTTGAAATTTCTGTGAAATAATTGAAGTCTTTGAAATCCTTCAAAAATCATTAAAATCGTTCAGAAATCCTTCTGATTTTTTTGGAAATCTTTTCAACATTTTTGAAATATTTGGTAATGCTTGTGAAATTACTGAAATCATTAAAGTCTTAATGAAATGTTTGAAAACTTTCGCAAATCATTAAAATATGTGTGAAATCTTTGTAAAATATTTACGAAATTTTTTAAATATTTGATAATAATTGTTAAATTATTAGAAAATTTGTAAAGTCTTTAAAATCTATTTGAAATTTTTGTAAAATAATTGAAATCTTTGCAATCCTTAGAAAATCATTAAAATCGTTTTGAAATCTATCTTAAATCATTGCAAAATATTTGAAATATTATTGAAATTATTGAAATCTTTAGGAAATCATTGAAGTATTTGTACAATCTTTGAAAGATATCTAAAATCTTTATGAAACATTTGAAAACTTTGTGAAATCTTTTGAAATCTTTTCAAAATATTAGACAATATTCGTGAAGTTAATGAAATCTTTGTGGAATCCTTGGGAAATTATTGAAATCTTTTTTCACTGTTTGAAATCTCTTTGAAATCCTTAAAAATCATTAAAGTCTGTTTGAAATCTTTCTGGTATTTCTGAAAATCTTTTCAAAATTTTTGAAATATTTGGTAATGTTTGTGAAATTACAGAAATCATTAAATTCTTAATGAAATATTTGAGATCTTCAGAAAATCATTGAAATATTTGTGAAATCTTTGTGAAATATTTGTAATATTTTTTATATATTTAATAATATTTGTGAAATCATTGGGAAGTCATTGAAATTTTTGT
>JAUELO010000273.1:9501619-9513303 GCA_032357855.1 Amphibolips quercusostensackenii | reverse complement strand
CGTCCTGATAGAAACTTCCCCTCCATAATATCTTACCCTCGCAAGCTCCTGGTATGGGTTTTGGAATTGCTTGCCAGTCCTTTCAAATCAAGTATTAGAATTATAAGTCTTAGAATTTCTAAGAAACTTTCAGATTTAAAATGTATATTATATGCAAGGAGCTGATCAGATTATATGCAATATATTTTTTGAGAGTTAAGCCCTCATATCAATTCTTTTTTGCTTTAAAAATTGTTATTATTTTCTTAAAATCTAATAGTAATGGCATGCATACCCAAGAAGGCTTTTTGAATCCTGTAGGTGGAGGTGTTCTGACAAATTGCAAGCAACCCACCAGATCCACATTTATCGTTCGATTTTCCCCACAAATTGTTATGTCAAGAGTTTGCGCAGGCCCACTATTATGAAATTCAACCTTAAAGTGTAGTGTAAATATAATTTCCTAGATACATAAATTAATTAATCAGAAACTTACAAAATAGCCAGGATCTTTAACATAAGGTAAATTACGGATCGCTTTCGCTGTAACTGACTCCAACCAGAATCGAAATTTTTCTTGGTGAAAGTAACCCCGATTACTTATGAATTTATCGAAAGCGGTTCTGAAAAGAGATACAAATATAAATAAGGCTTTTTAAAATAAATAAAAACATTTTTGAATTTTACCCTCTCATAACATGGGGACGGACTGTACATTTTATTTTAAAATGCCCAGGTTTATTTGTAGCCTCTTCAACCTACAATTGAAAAAGATAGAATTTACAAATAATACAAATTTTTGATTCTC
The DNA here is from genome assembly GCA_032357855.1 of Amphibolips quercusostensackenii. NCBI lineage: Eukaryota > Metazoa > Arthropoda > Insecta > Hymenoptera > Cynipidae > Amphibolips > Amphibolips quercusostensackenii. The sequence continues at coordinate 9,512,516 of JAUELO010000273.1, read as the reverse complement.
TTTTGTTAAAATATTATATAATTATATTTAAAAAAATATGCACCTGGAATAAAGCTTCTGGAAAATATATAATTAAATTTAAATCATATTCATCCGGTTCACCGATTTTCGTTCCTTTATAAAAAGATCCACCATACATGATCGACTTACATAATTTGTTAAAAGTATTGTCTTTTCTTCTCATTATTGGTAACAAATATTCTATTACCTGTTAAAATTAGGAAAACTTTTAATAAATTATTATTCATTACATATAATAATTAGAAAGCGGATTAGAGCCACACTAAAGCCGCGGTTGAAAAATCCCCGGTTCAGTATTTCCTAGATCTACTGGCCCACGCAGTTTCTCAGCTCGCGGTCGAGAGACGGTTGCCACTCATCTTTAAAAAATAACAGCAGCGCTGATGTTTTTAAAAATTAAGGTTATTTGCAGGCAACTTCGACACTGTTCTTAAACCGAGGCTTTGGTGTAGTGTGAAGTTAGCTTTAAAGCGCGCCCGAATCTCACATGTTAAAAATGGAATATTTTCCGATTTGAATTTTTAAAAATAGATCATTTGAAATTCGAGGCAATGAAAACTGTTTTATTTCAAAGTGAAAGCATTAAAAATTAAATTGTTAACAAAGTACGTTAAGTTTTAACCTAAAAAGACAAACTTTCAACTGAGAAGATACATTTTCTACGAAAAACTTAAATTATCGAATTGAAAAAAAATTTTAACCAAAAACGGAATAGTTTAGTTTCCAATTTAAAAAATTAATTTTACAACAAAATTTATTAATTTCGAACATAAATAATGAATCTTCCAATGGAATAGTTAAATTTTAAACCAAGAAGATGAATTTTCGATAAAAAAAAAATTTTTAACAAAATTTGTGGATTTTCAACCGTAGAAATGAATTTTCAATTGAAATGGTGAAATTTAATTTGAAAAAATACCTGCCTAGGGTTACAAAACCCTAAAAAATATATTGAAAGATTATAAATTGAAAACTTTCCAATTCAAACTATTTTAAATAAGGTAACATTAAAAAAAATGAATGTTTCAAATGTGATGAAAAAGAATTGAAGTTGTATAATTTTAATCATACGAGTTACATTTTTAACCAAATATATAAATTTTTAATTAAAATCATTAATTACAAGCTTTCAATTAAGTAGCTAAACCCTCCTTAGAAATTTTTGTACCAAAAGAAATGAATTCCCCAACCAAATTAACACTTTTAAAAAAAGAGGTGAATTTTCAACAAAAATTGTTGTTATTTTTCAACCAGCTACTTGAACTTTCTACCAGAATAATTAAATTTACAGTTGAATTCAACAAACAAGACGAACTATCAACAAAATAGCTAAATTTTCAACTAAACCAAGTTAATTCTCTACTGAAATTTAAAACAAGAATTAAAAAAATTTTCACTTAATTGTTAAATTTTAAAAACAAGAAGACCAATTTTTTACAAATGGTTGTATTTTCAAATTAAAAATATGAATTTTCAACAAAAAATTTACTTTTCAACAAAATAAAATAGTTCAATTTGTTTTTAAAAAAGGTTACTTTTCAGCGTAATATAATAGTTAAATTTTTTACAAAATGCGTGAATTTTCAACTAAAATAGATATTTATTTGAAATCAAACAGTTGTATTTAACCAAAAAAATTAGATTTTTTCACAAAAAAAAGTGAATTTTGAAACGAAAAAGCCGAATTTAGAACTAGAAAAGAAAAAAAAATGTCCACAAAATTGTTGAATTTTGGAGACAATAAGATGAATTTTTTACAAAAAAGTTTCATTTTAAAAACAACAATAATAATTACAAAGTTGTTAAACTTTTAAACAAAATAGATGAATTCTTAACAAAGAAAAAAGTTGATATTATTTCATCCAAAAAAGATTCTGATTTAAGGTCAAATGCAGTCCAATTAAAAAAAAAAAAAAAAAAATTTAAGAAAATAGCTGAATCTTTAACCGAACGAGAAGCTATATTTTTATTAATTTAATTTTTTTTATTAGAACTAAACATTTTTTTTGTTTAAATTTTAATTACATTTTCTGTTAAGAGTCAATTTTTTTGGTTGGAAGATCAGCCATTTGGATAAAAGTTGAAATACTTGGTTAAAAATATATTTTTTTGGTTGACGATTCTTTACATTACTTGAAAATGATCTTTTTTTCACTAAAAATTCATAATTTTGAGCTAAAGATATAACTTTTTCATAGAGAATTTGTATTTTTGCCTAAATGTTAAACTACTTTGACACAAAATTAAATTTTCTTGGTTGAAGAAATATAGTTTTAGATTAAAGTTCAACTTTTCTGATAGAAAATAAACCTGTTTTGTTAAAATTTTAATTATTTGGTGAAAAATTCGTTTTTTTGGTAGAAAAATTAATCTTATTGATTGAAAAATTATCTTTTTAATTCAAATCATTTTTTCGTAGGTAATGAATTTTCTTGGTTGAAAATTCAACTATTTGGTCAAAAATTTATGTATCTTGTTGAAAATTAGTTTTTTTTAGTAAAAAATTCATTTTCTTGGTTAAAAATTATAAAGCTGAAAAAATTTTGCAACAAAGGAAAGGCTATGAAGGTATAATGATGAGCAGAAAAATAAAAAAATATCAACAAAAAATAAAATGATTATTTCTTAGACATTAAATTATAATAAAAAATTAATCCGACAATTATTCCGTGTAAAAAAAATTAAGCTAATATAGTGCTTCCAATTTAGCTTATTGAGTGTAACAAATATTTATTTAAAAGAAGATACTAAAATCAAACTATAAAAATTATCGGAAAATAAATAATACGGGAAAAATGTAAAGATTTAAACATTTCTTTAAAAAAATGATCTTACATTCTTAGTACTGTTTTTAGTAATCAAAGACTTTTTTTTAACACTACTCCTATAATTAACAAAATTAAATAAAAATGGAAGTAAAAACACGCACCTGATAAGCCAAAGCATTCATGATAATACTGTCGGGTACTAGACCAAGAGGATGAACTTCTGGCATTAAGACATTGGCAGGTATCTTGTGGAACTGGATGTATTCAAGAAAATTGCCAATGACTTCCTTGAGAGGTGTGTGCTGATTAGTATCGCAGTATTTCTTACTCCACATTAGCGCCGCCTACAAAAAAGGATTTTGCATCCCGTTAAGACGTTAATTAGGTCATTTCAATCTCCCCCACCCATAATTCACCTCCCCTACTACCCCTACTTTTACCAAATTCTTCGCTCCTCCAATAATTCCCCTTCCTAACCCTACTTCCTTTCTCCTCACTTCCCCGCCCTTTCTTCCTCTAACTGCCCTCGCTCACCTACTCTCACTTATAGTACTTCTTCTCCCATCACTTCCTCTCCTATCTCTTCTCATACTCCCCCACACCCTCACTTTCTCTACTCACCATCCCCTCACTTTTCATATTTCCCCTCTATTCATTTTCTGTATTCTCCTACTCACCTACCTATTATATTCTCTTCCCTTACTTTCCGTACGTTTCCTTCCCTACTTCTCTCCTTGTACCACTTCACCTCCTTTCCCATCATTTTCTTTCACTCCATAATCTGATTTCACTCTTTTCACTTTCCCTTTTCTCTCTTACTGCTTTCCTATTTTATTCCAACCATCACTTCTCCTACTTTTCCTCGCTTACCCATTCTCAGTTCCCTACTTCCCCTCACCTACTTTTCTTACTTCCGCTCACTTCTCTTTTTATATCAAGCTTCACTTCCACTGCTTCCACTGTATCCCATTTCTTACTTTCCCCACTCCACGCACTTATTATATGCCCTCTTATGACTTCTATTCTTGCCTTCTCCCTACGTTACAGGGTGAATTCAACTAGCGTACGGGGTGAAGTCGAATCGGGAACGAGGTGAAGTTAACTGGGGAGTTCCTCTACTTCCCCTCCTCTCCCCACACCTACCCTTCCGAAAAAGAAAGAACGAAAGACGCTCGGATGGACAGGCAGACCTCCGGCCAAAACTATAAGAGGATTCTGTTTAGGACTACGAAACTCTAAACATTAAGAAATACAACTCTCCCTTTTTCAGAGCTAGTACGAGATAGTTTCTGGCTAGTGAGAGGAGTACGAGTAAGACAAGGTGGTCCTCTGAGCCCATTTTTATTATTTTAATGTATTATTCTCAGACTTAAAAAAAAAATTTTGAGAAAAGAATAAGGAGGAGTCAGGATGTAAAAAAAGATATATACACTGACATAAGCAAATGATGTAGTGTTGATGAAGAAGGGATGGCGGGCTTATTTGCAGTATTAAATAAATACTTGCATGGTAAAAACAGAAATTTGCGTGTGAAAAAGATAAAAATAATAAGAGTTGTAAAAGGAAAGAGAAGAGAAAAAGATAGACCGGGAGATGGAAGGTAGTAGAGTTAGAAGAAGTAAAGGAGTAGAGGAGTTTAAATATTTGGGACATATCTTGCAAACAAATGGGGAACATAAAGCTTATATAAGACACAGAATAAAAAAGAGGTAAAGGGTAATAAACAGAAATAAGGAATAGGAAAAAGAAGGTCAAAACAGATTGTAATAGTAGGAGAACAAGTGGAGGATAGCTTCTGGTTAGTGAGAGGAGTAAGGCAAGGATGTCCTCTGAGCTCACTTTCATTTGATATAATTATCGCAGACTTAAAAGAGGAAATGAAGAAAAAAGGATATTAGGAGTTAGGATGGGAGAGGAAAAGTTATGTACACTGGCATACGCAGACGATATAGCGTTGATGACAGAGGATGAAGGGATGATGGGATTAATTACAGGATTGGAGAAATACTTAGATGGGGAAAGATTGAATTTAAATGTAGAAAAGACAAAGATAATGACGTTTAAAAAAAGAGGGGGAAAAAGGAAAGTATGGATTTGGAGATGGCAGGGAGTGAAGTAAGAAGAAGTAAAGGAGTTTAAATATTTGGGATATACCTTGCAAGCAAATGGAGTCCATAGAGCTTATATAAGAGTAGGAATAAAAAAAGCGGCAGGGCTAATGAAACAGATATGGGGATTAGGAAAAAGAAGGTTCAAAGCAGATTGTAAAAGAAGAACGTGTTTATTTAGTATGTTGGTAAGACCGGTATTAGGCTATGGAGCAGAGATATGGAAATGGAATGAAAGAGAAGAGATTGAGAGGTTACAAGAAAGACATATAAGGTGGGCGCTAGGGGCAGACTGGAGGACACCTGAAAATATGGTAAGAGAAGAAGCGCTAGGGAATAAATTAAGAATCAAAGGCAGGAAGAGAGCACGGACGTTTTTGAAGAAGCTAAGGGAGGGAAAGGGATGGAAGTCAACAAAAAACTGTTTGAAGGAGGTAAAAGAAAGGAGAGGAAAGACGATAGAATCAACGGGATGAAAAGAATGAGAGATATAGAAGAGGGGACTAAAGTATATAAATAGTTAGAGAAAAAAGACAGGGAAAGACAATTGATAGGAAGATCGGGATGATTAAGGGATCTAAATAAATTGTATAAGATTATGAAAAAAGGCGAGCTACTGAAGTATTAAAAAGGGATAAAGAGAGAGAAGATAGACAAGAATAGCCAGATTTAGACTCGGAAAGGAGGTAAGAGAAGGGATGGGTTGTGAAAAGAAGGAAAACAGAAAGTGCAAAATCGGTTAATAGGAAAAAGAAAGATCGGAGCTTGTATGGTAAGGGTGTAGGAGAGGAATTGAAGATAAAGGAGGCTAGCAGGAGAATGTGGTAAAGATTTAAGGAGAGGATGGATAAGGTGATTAGTGAAAGAAAGACTTACAATAAAAGAGTGAATGTGAAAAGTGGCCAGGTTCAGGTAGAAGTGAAGTGAAAGAAAAAGGAAACGGAAGTCGCTTAGAAGTGTAAATATTTGTTTTGTTTTTTTATTTTTTTTATTTTTTCTTCCGGTAATTATAATTTTTTGTGGATAATTATAAATTACCTGAAATTTTGTAAACTCGTCTGCTCTTAATTCTTCTCTAGCTAAGATTAATCGTACTACATGCTGAGGTAATAATGTGAAGGATCCTAAGTTGAGAACCTCATTGCCATGTTCGTCAACAAATTCCAGAACCTGGGGAAGAAAATAAAAACAATTTCATCAGTAAAATTTGAGAAAAACGTCAATCTTATTTTTAATTTAATCGATTTGCACGTTATCAAAGCGCATTTATCAATTTGTGATAAAAAATAGCCTCTTATTATTTTAATTATCCACAGCACTTTTGTTCTCAATTCTGAAGATTTTTGAAAAACTTAAAAAAATTTATATCATCTTAGAGAGAGAATTTTATGATCCGAAAAATTATTTATTATTTTAGGAATTACAAATTGATTGAAACGCTAAATAATTGACATGTACAAAATAGAAGTTTCAACACTTTTTAATTTAAAAAATTCAAATAAAATACTGCTGGAGTGCAAAATTTTCAATTCGAAGTTTTTATAAATTAAACAGTTTAAATAATTCTAGTTGAAAAATATATAAATCTATTCTCTTATTTTTGATATACTAAATTAATTAATAAATGAATAGACTTATATATGTTAAAATTTTATCGTTTTAAGCAACTTTAAGTGTAAACAATAAAAATTTCGTTTATGCTGAACAATTTTAATATTGTTAGTTTAATTGTTTTTATTTTAAGTCACTTAAAATCAATAATTGTTTACTGGTTATTCATACATCAAAATTTAGTATTCTCACATACAAATTAAAAGTTGCAATATTAAAAAATATAACTTTCACAGTTTAAATTTATCATTCTTAAATTTTAAGGATTCAAGGCTTTTTATTTATAACAATATAGCTTCAAATTGTTCAGTTCTAAATATTTTATTTATATTTGCTTATTTTAAATAAAGAGTCAAATATTGCTAAATAACAAAAAATTGTTCTTTTTTAAATTGAAAACTTTCGAATTGGATGGTTTCAAAATGTAATATTTTAGATTAAAACAATATATTTATAAATGATAAATTTACAACTTTTTTATAATTTTTGTTTTAAACGTTCTAAGTATTTAATTATTCAAGACTTTAAAACTGCATTTTAAAATTCTTAACACTAAAAATGTAGTATTATTAGTAATGCTTGATACTTACGTATTTTTCTGAATTTTGTCATTTTTCATCTACTTTTTACTTTTTGAGTTAATAATAATTAATGCACGTTAACAAACGTAATTTTCTAACTAATTTAATATTGCTTATAACTTAAAATAATGCTACAAATTTGCAGCATTTTCTGACATTTTCAGCTTTTTTTTGACTTTTTAGTTAGGAGCAAATAATAAATAAGATAAATATTAATTTAAAGAAAAAGGCACTTTGTGACTACTTCGAGAAAAATTTACATTCAATATGATCCATATAGAAAATTTAAAGAATATTTCAAATATCTAATTTATTTTAGAAAAATAAATTCACAAAAAACAAAGAGATTGTTTAAAAATAATCATATACAATGTTTATTAATTATTTGTTTGTAACTAAAAAGTCAAAGCAATGTGCGAAATTAAAAAAAACTGCAACTTTCAAGAAATGATCTAAAAGAAAATAGTTATGAACAATAATAAATTATTTAAATAAATATGTTTATTAACTTGCATTAATTTCCACCGTATTAAGTGAAAAGGGACAAAAAGTTAACAATTTCAAAAAAACCCTAACTTTTTAGCATTATTCGAAGATAATGTTATTTATAATAATAAATTGTTTAAATAATCATGTTTGTTACCTTTAATTAATCACTACCTCGCTCTTATTATAAAGTGGATAACAAAATGAAAATTTTAGAAAAAGCTGCAACTTTCTAGCATTATTCTAAGATAATATTATCATAAATAATAATACATGGTTTAAACAATTATTTCTGGTTAATTTATTTGACTATTGCCTCGTTTTTATTGAAAAATTAAAAACAAGTTAAAAAATTTAGAGAAACTGCGACTTTCTAACTCTATTCTAAAAGAAAATTGGTTGAACTTATAATAAATTGTTTAAATAATAGAATATAAGCATAAGTAAAGTGCTTTATTGAATAAAAATAAATATTGTTGACTGATTAATTTGCCCTCTTCAGTGCAATACAACTTGTTGCTTAAAATAAAAAAATATTCAATGATACGTTGTGTTTGTTGGTTACTCAATTAAAAAATACAGTCGAACCTGGATTTTTGGCCCCTTGATTGCCCCCTTCTGAGAATTGACGCTGCGCGGCGGACTAGGATGAGAGGAGCCGCGGGCCAAAGGGAGAGATCGTTCGCGGTCAGTCAAGCGTAAAAAACTGAAGCGTAGCAATGAAGCGCGGTACCTTAACGGGCTAGCTAGGTAACTGCGTCATGACGTTGCGTCACACTTCACTCTCAAGCGAGAAGAGCACACACGTTTGCATAGCACACTTTCTTCCTCAATTCCGTTAAATATTTAATTTAACCTTGTCTCTATATCAGAAAAAAAGGTTTTTGAAATATTTTTCACTACGCAGAAAAATCCACCGGAAATGGTATGCTCATACGCCACCGACTGTTTACGTTCGGTAGACCTCTCTATTTGCCCCCGTGAGTACAAAAACCGGCGAGAAATTCAGGTTCGATTGTAATTGAGAATATGGGGATAAATTTTTTTATTTACAATATATAAATACTTCATGAAATGAAATATTTATAAATTAGCAGCTTTTTAGTTCAAAAAATAATGATAAATGTATAAAAGTAATAATAATAATAAATTTTAATTGAAAAATATTTACCTTTTGAACAAGTGATTTAGTACATTTGTATTGAATATATCGTTCAGCTGATGCTAAAAGTGCACATACAGTGTCTACAGTAATACAGCATTGCACAAAACCTGCACAGGCTCTTCTAAGTTCATCTAGTCCATAGTAATCCGCAGCGTTCATCACTCCTGAAAAATAAAATAAGTTTATTTAAATAATAGAATAAACATAGTTAATTTAATAATTGGGTATAACAAGGCACATTTTTATGCGTGAACTTGTTTCTAAATACAAAAGTTTTTTAAGAATTTCTTAATTTGAAAAAATTAAAAAGTGACTTTTTATATTTTGGCGACTTTTCAACTAATAGGCTCAATTTTTGTATAAGGAATCAACTAGATATTTTCTGTTTCACGACTCTTTGCTATGAAACTTTTTAAACTGACAATAGTTATTCATTATTTGAACAATTTTTACAAACAAATGTACAGTTTGGCGACTTTTCAATGGGTAAGCTCAATTTTTGTTTATGCAATCAACCAAGAATGTATTTTCAAAGATTCTTTGCTGTGACACTTTGCAAATTGACAATTATTTATTATTTAAACCATTTTTATAAACAAATGCACAGTTTGGCGACTTTTAATATGTATACTTAATTTTTATTTACAGAATCAATTAGATACGTACTTCCGATGACTTTTCACTATGGTCATTTGGAAACTGACAACAATCATTTATTATTGTCACAATTTTTATAAACAAATGCACAGTTTGGCGCCTTATCAATGAATAGGCTTAATTTTTGTTTACCAAATCAACTAGATATTATTTGTATCACGACTCTTCGCTATGAAACCTTTCAAACTGACAAAACTTATTCATTATTTAAAAAATTTTTACAAACAAATGTACAGTTTGGCGAATTTTCAATTAGTAAGCTCAGTTTTTGTTTACGCAATCAACTGAGAATGTATTTCCGAAGACTTTTTGCTATGTCACTTTGCAAATTGACGATTATTTATTACTTAAGCAATTTTTATAAACAGATGCACAGTTTGGCGACTTTTTAATATGTACAAATTATTTTTATTTACAGAATCAACTAAGTATGTACTTCCTATGACTATTCAACATAATAATTTGCAAACTGACAACAATCAGTTATTATTTAAACAATTTTTATAAACAGAGGCACAGTTTGTCGACTTTTCAATGTATATGCTCAATTTTTGTTTACGGAATCAACTAGATATTTTTTGTCTTACGACTCTTTGCTATAAAAATTTTTTAAAAGACAACAGTTATTCATTATTTAAACAATTTTCATAAACAAATTTACTATTTGGCGACTTTTTAATTAGTAAGCTCAATTTTTGTTTATGGAATCAACAAGGTATGTCCTTTCGTTGACACTTTGCTGTGACTCTTTGCAAATTGACAATCATTCATTATTTAAACAATTTTTATAAACAGATGCACAATTTGGCGATTTTTGAATATGTACACTCAATTTTTTTACAGAGTTGCCTAAATATGTCCTTCTTATGACTTTTTCTCATGGCTCCTTGCGAATTAACAACAATTATTTATGTTTTTTATTCAATAGGCTCAATTTTTATTTACGAATTCAACTGAGAATGTATTTCCAAAGACTATTTGTTATGAAACTTTGAAAATTCCCAATTAATCATTATTTAAACAATTTTTATATACAGAATTAACTAGGTATGTACTTCCGAAGACTTTTCACTATGATAATTTGCAAACTGACGACAATCATTCATCATTCAAACAATTTTTGTAAACAGATGCACAGTTTGGCGACTTTTTTGTACGTAGACTCAATTTTTACTTACGGAATCAAATAAGTATGTACTTTCGATGACTTTTTACTATGATAATTTGCAAGATGTCAACAATCATTTATTCTTCAAACAATTTTTATAAAGAAATTCACATTCTAGCGATATTTCAATAAATAAATATAAACAGATGCACAGTTTGGCGAATTTTCAATACGTACACTCAATTTTTATTTACAGAATCAACTAGATATGTCCTTCTCATGAATCTTTTTCATGACACTTTGCAAATTAACAATTGATAAGAATAGTTTTTATCTCTACTTTTACAATACAGTTTAAGTTTCCACAAATTGAATTTAGCGCGATTTTGAGC
>JAUELO010000273.1:9422850-9433021 GCA_032357855.1 Amphibolips quercusostensackenii | reverse complement strand
CAGTCGAACATTTCATTGTAGAGGGATGGGAAGTAAGGGCCGCGTTTACAATTAAGTGTTCAACTGCGGTTTGACCGATCGATTTTCGTCTTGTGTATGCTTCCACATTTTTTATGATAATTCGAGAACCAGTAAATATTATACTATGTTCTTGGTCTCATTTTAAAAAGAAAATTTCATACTCAACTTTAACAAAGTTTCAATTTTTTCATCCACTTTCCTAAAGCATGCAGGGCGCGGAATTTGAGAATCAGGAATCGGTCAAAAACAGAAAAAATTTCGTATTTCTCACATGCTATCTCGGCCCCTATTGATCAAAATTACTTCAAGCAAGGCTCAATCCACGTAAAATTAAATAAGCTTTCAAAGAATTTTTCAAAAATCGGTTCTCCCCTGTATGAAAAAGCCTTTGACTGGCTGCAAGCTCGACTTGTAATGCAATAAAAATTAATATCGACCCTTCGGAGATTTATCTTGTCCGATAAGAAAAAAGGAAGAATCTCTCGATAGGAAGAAAAAAGCAATAAAGCGTGACTTTAAATAGGCGTCATTTGGGGCTACGTCCAAAAGCGTAATTACCGTGAACTGCGGTTTAATTGCGAGAGTAAAATAGCTAAATTAAAGCGGTGTTTTATATGAGACGAGACGAGGCAAGGCACGCTCGTACTAGTACTAGCGCCGACTGATTGTGTTTTTGGTTGTAACCAGTTACCTTAATTACCGTTTACGCACACACATATAGTTTTACGCGACTACATTGTCTAGAAAATCTTTGCTCGCGTGTGTTCGTAGCCTTAATGACAGACCGCCAGGAACGTACGAACCATGAAGGAAATAAAGAAATAATAAAAATAGGTTCGTTTAATAGGGGGTACACCACATTCCCATTCTACTTTGTAACTAAAGGGGTGCTAGAAAGGATTAATTAAAAAAAGGAAAACAATTTGGTTTATTGGAAACAAACTGCTCGTTTATTTGGAGACTCCGCATGCGGAGTAATTGCGATTTTATTGCGAGAAAAAGACTTCTACGAGTCTCAAATTTTTAGTGGCAGTTTTCAGTAATTATTTCTCTATTTGGTTTTAAAAAATAAACAATTATAAGAGTGCTTTGGCCTTTTTTTGTCAAAATCAAGGGGCATGTAAAATTTTTAATAGTAAAGACTTCACAGCCGAAAATGATATCAAAAGAGGGGAAAAAGGGTGAGTTTTTACAAAAATAGGGCAATAAGAAAATAATGTTGTTTTGAACGAAATAGTTGAGATTTCACCCCAAAAAGACTTTATACCAAAAGTGATGAATTTTAACAAAAGGTTAAGTTTTCAAGCTGAAAGGTCAAATATTTTAGAAGTCGATTGACTTTAAATCCCGAAAAGATTATTTTAAATAAAAAATTTACTTTTCCACCAAGAAATATTAATTTTAAACGAAAATGAATCTTCAAACAAAAAAAAATAAATTTTTAACAAAGTACTGCAATTTCTAACCAAAAAAGATGAATTCTCAACGAAAAATATAGAAGTTACTATTTCAACAAAAAAATTTTAGATTTTTAAAAAAACAATTGAATTCAACTAAAAATGACAAATTTTGAACAAAATAGTTGTATCCTCATCCAAAAAAATTATTTTTTAGTCAATAAGTTACATTTTTAACGAAAAAAAATTTAATTTCTTATAAAGGAGACGAATTTGCAACGAAAAAAAAAGAATATTTAACAAAGTAATTAAATTTCCAACTAAAGAGATCAGCACTTCAACCAAAAAATACATTTTTAACAAAGTAGTTCAACTTTCAACAAATTAGTTGAGTTTTTAACTGAAAATATAAATTCTCAACAAAAAATTTTAATTCTTCACGAAATAGGTAGATCATCAACCAAAAAAGCCAATTTTCAACAAAATAAATTAATTTTTATCCAAAAAAATCAATCTTTGTCGACAAAATGAATTTTTGAAAAATTAGTTCAACTTTAAACAAATTAGTTGTTTTCAACCAAAAAAATATAAATTCTTGACGAAGAATATAATCGTTAATATTTCAATAAAAAATATTTTTATTTTGAATCAAAAACAGTTGAATTCAACCAAAAAAGTCTAATTTTCCCCAATTAAAATGGTTAAAATTTAGTTAAAAAAAATTAATTTTCTATCAGAAGAAAAGAATTTGTAACAGAATAACTAAATTTTTAATATAAAAAGATGGATCAACAAGGAGAAAAATGATTTTTTTTAAAAGTAGTTCATCTTCTAACCACGTAGCTGAATTTTCACCTTAAAGAATATTAATTTACAACCAAAAAGATTAATTCTCGACGAAAGATATAACAGTTAATATTTCAACCAAAAAATATTTTAATTAAAAATCAAAAACAGTTAAATTGAACCAAAAACGACGACGTTTCCTACAAATAGTTAAATTTTCAACGAAAAAAATATTTTCTACCAAAAGAGATGAATTTTCAACAAAATCTATGAGTTTTTAAGCTGATAGTCAAATTTTTTAGAAAACCGTTGACTTTGACACCCAAAAATAGGAATTTTTAACAAAAAATTAATTTTTAACCACAAAAGATGAATTTTTAAACAAATAGTTTACCTTTCAAGTAAACGAGATAAATTTTTAACAAAATAGTTGAATTATGGAGCCAGAAAAACGATTTTACAGAAGTCATTTGAATTTTCACCAAAAAAGTTCATTTTCAGTTGAATAATATAATTTTTAATAAAAATATATGGATTCAAAACCAAAAATTTAATAGCAGGCTTTTTGAACAGTGGAATTTTCGATCAAAAAAAGATCAATTAAAAAAAAGCACTTAAATTTTTGACAAAAGATGACTTTTGAACAAAGTAATGAAATTTTCTACGAAATAAAGTAAACCGACCATTACTGGGAATAGAATAGATTATTATGAATCACAAAAAATTTATTTGTCAATAAAATTCATATCAAGATCTTAACATTGTGCTTAAAAAAACCTTTTTATTTCTCATCTTTTAAATAACGTTAAAACACTATAAATAAATATCCCAATAACTTAAATTGATATAATTTTTCTTGTATTATTTTAATTTTTGATTGTAGAAATTGCACTTCAACATTCAATATTTTCCGTTACCTAAGCTGTTGGCAAAATTTGAGGTTAGAATTGGAGGTTGCAATAAAGTACTTTAAACAACTTCTTTAGAATAAAGAATCAATTAAAAGGCAAGCGTGGAGCTTATAAACAATATTTTTAATAAGTCACAAACACAATAATGCAAAATTTAATTAAAAACACGGCGAAAGTGACCGTCTCAGTAATTGGAAACGCAATTGTGCAACTCACGTTAAAGTGACTAAAACTAAGGTGGTCAGCGACATCTCGCCCCGGTTTAGTCAACTTCGTCAAGAATTGGTCGAAGTGCGGGACATTTAAATATTCATAACTTATTGAATAAAATCGCTATAAAAAGTTAGTAACATTTAACCAAAAAAAGTTGTACTTCTTATTAGGCTTTATCAACTTAATTCGCATTTAGTCAAAAAAAAAAAGAAAAAGGAGAAGTTTCTTAACAACAAATAAAAAGGAATTCTTAAAAAAAGGGAAAAAGAGGCTAACAGGGGAAAGGGTGCGAAGTCTGTCATTTGGAAGTTTTTCTAGACTTACAAAAAATTATTTAATTCAAACAAAAATTTTTAATTTGAAACTATTTTTGTTAAATTGATATAAAATTAAAATTTGAAAGTGAGATTAAATATCTGCTTCAAAAGCGGGCAGTTAAATTACCGAGTCACGAGATTTCCGTACGATTGATGAGCACCTGCACCAGATTAAAGGCGTTACTGATTACTCCTAAAATGGGCAGAGATTAACGCACTGAAAAGTGGGTTCTACCTGCTTCGAAGTTAGCGTGACACGAGTCAATCAGCGTCTAGTCAGTTGATTTTTTAGCTCTTTTTATCAGTCAAAACTAGCTTTAAAACACATTAGGTGACTTGAAGATACGAGTTAATTTATAGCATTTTCATCAAAAAAGTTAATTTCTTGTAGGCCTCCTTCAAAAGAAACCTCCACCTGCTTTTTTCACTTAGTTTCTTCTCAATACTTAAAAATTCCCTTTTACAAGGGAATACCGCCAATTATGAATTTTAGTTTAACCTTTTCGACATTTACGAAAAAATCGACTCTGAAATTTACACAACAGGTTATGCAGAGTTTGGCAAAAAACACTTTCGAACGGAAGGTAGCTCAGGCGGCAACGCTTCGTTGCCGGAAGGTTGCGTGTTCGATTCTTGCTGCCTGCACTTTTTTTATTTATTTCTTTATTATGCTTAATTGTATTTTTTATGTTTGTCGCAAAAAAATTTATTTTATATAAATTCTAAAATTCACAATTGTCGGACTCCGCTTTTTAGACAAGCCTCAGACTCATTTAATATAAATAGTGTCAGTAGTACATTCTATTTTGAAAAATAATAGCTAAATAAAAATTTAATTTTTAAAAATTTTTAATCTGAAATTCATATATTATAAATAAAAATTTATTCATGTAATTATTTGTAAATTCGATTAAAATTTTAAAAACGCTTAAATTCTGATAAAATCCTATGAATTCCTTAAATAAAGTTGAAATTTTCTGAAATCCCTTAAAATTTGTTTAATACCATAAAAATAAATAATATCTAGAAATCATTAATATCTTTAAAAATCCCTTTAAAAATATTTAAATTTTGTAAATCCTCTTAGACCCCATAAAATTCCATGAAATCTGTAAAAATACCCTTAGAATTTCCTTCCATTTAATTAACTTTCTAAATTTCTCTTAAAATGCCCTAAAATTTTCTAAAATCCCTTAAAATTTTGGAAATTTTTTGATATTTTTGATACCTTTTTGACAGACATATAAATTTTTGGAATCTTGTTAAATACGCTTAAATCTTTAAAATTCATTGTGATTTTTACAATTGCAAAATCCCCACTAATCCCTTTGAATACTTTGAAATCCTGTAAATTATCTTAAAATTTATAATATTTCTAGAAAATTTTTTCGAAAATTTTAGAAATTTAAAATTGTCTGAAAATGGATAAAACTTTTTGACCTCTTAAAATCCCGTAAAAATTTGCAAAAAAACTCTAAAAAAATTAAATCTCCATAAATTCACTAGAGTCCAACGAAATTTTTCAAAATGTTATGAAATTCTTCGAAATTTTTAAAAATACATTATATAATTTAAAATTTGTTGAAATTTTTAAAATCCCTAAAATCTCGCGAAATCATGTATAAAAAATCGAAATCTTTAATATTTTTTTAATTTCTTAAAAAATCTACAATTCTGTGAGATCCCTTAAATTCTCTTGCAATCTGGAAAATAGTCTTATATTTTTAATACCCTTTAAAAATCAAGACAAAATTTTTAATCTTTCGAAATTCGGTTTTTTTCAAAGGAGAAGTAAGGGGAAGTAAGGAGAAGTGAGGACAGCGGAAGCAGCGTAGGGAGGAGTGGGGGAAGAAAGGGGAAAGTAAGGGGGTTAAGAGAAGAAGAGTAGGGAAAGTGAAAAAATGGGTACTGGGGAAGTATGGGGAGTAGGGAAGAGAAAATGAGAGAGAAGGAGAGGAGAAAGTAGAGAAAGTAAGGTGTGGTAAAGTATGGGAAGTAAGGAAAGAGAAAGAAGGGGAAGTGAGGTGAGAAGTAATAAGAAATTAGGGGAGGAAAGTAGGGGAAGAGAAAATACATTCTTTAAAATCCTTTAAAATATTGGAAATACCTTAAATCTTGAAAAATACCTTAAAATTTTTAAAATCCTTTGATATGTTTGATACCCTTGTACAATCAATTAAATTTTTTGATCTCTTGAAATCTTGTAAAATTCCCTTAAATCCTTCAAATTTGGTCAAATTCCTAAATAGCTCTTGCAACACTTTAAAATCCCGCAAATAATGTTGAAATTTGTTATATTTTTTAAAATTGCTTTAAAAATTTTGAAGACTTCGAAATCAGTCGCAAATTTTTTTAATATCTTAAAATATATTAAAATTTCAAATCTGCCGTGAAATCCCTTATAAATTTGTTAAAATTGGCAAAAATCTTTACAATCCTATAAAATTATTTTAAGTTCCTAAAATCAATTAAAGTCTTCTGAAAACACTTAGAATCTGTTGAAATTAAAATTTTTTTTTAAAATATCAAGAAGAATGAAAATACATTATAATTTCGGTCGGAAAAGTAGCGGAGGGAGAAGTAGGGGAAAAAAGTGGAAAGCATGGGGATGAGAAAAGAAGTAGGGGAAATAAGAAGATGGGTATTAGGGAAGTGTAAGTGAGTAGCGAAGAGAAAATAATAAGAAGTAAGTGGAGGGGGAGTAAGGGAAGTGGAAGGGGAGCAGAGAAAGTAGAGGGGGAAGAAGTACGGAAAGTGAAAAAAGGGAAAGTAGGGGAAGTGAGGGGAGAAGTAAAAAGAAATTAGGGCAGGGAAAGTAGGGAAAGAGAGGATACAGGAAGTACAGGATGGGAAAGTATGCCGGTGCGGAAAGGAAACCCAGATGAAGTGAGAGGAGAGGAAGTATAATGAGTAAGGGGAGTGTCAGTCGGAAAGCAAGGATTAGTTAAAAAGAGGAAGTGAAAAGAAGTGAGGAGAGAGCAAGTGGATAAAGGAAGGAGTGAGTATGGGTGTTGAGGAAAGGAAGGCAGGAAACCTAAGGTGAGTATAAGTATAGGAATTAAAGGAATGGAAAGTGGAGAAGAAGTTATGAAAAATAAGCGGAGGGGACTTAGGAAAAGTAAAGATAAAGTTGGAAGTAGGGGGGTATTGAAAGCGGAAGTATAGGGAATGAAATAAGGGGAAGTATAAGAAGTGAGGGACGTGAAGAAAGGGTTATTATGAAATTAAGGATGAGTAAGGAAGAGATAGTAGAAAGAAGTAAATTAAGGGTAAGCTAGTGAAGGGAGAAGGAAGTATGGGGATTAAGGAAAGGGGAGGTAGGAGATGTAAAGTAAGGGGAAGTATGGGAATTGATTATCCGTCCACCTGTCGTACTTTTCTTGGAGAGGCAGTGAAGTAAACAGAAGTATGGGAAGTGAGAAGAGGGAAATTACAGAAAGTGAGAGCAGAAAAAGTTATAAGAAATCAGAAGAGGGGAATCAGGAAAGGGAGAATACAGAAAGTAGATAAGTGGGAAGTATGTGGGGTATGTAAACGGAAAATAAGAGAAGTAAGGTGAGAGTAAGTATGAAGAGTGAGGGGAGTGTTAGCAGGGAAGCGAGGGTAAGTAGGGATGGTAAAGTGAGACGAAGTGAGGGGAGGGGAAGAAGGAAGTGTGAGAATACTAGGAGTAAAGGCGGTAGAAGCAGGAGAAGGAGAATTAAAGGGGAGGAATAGTAAGGGAAGGGATACGAAGTAGGAGTAGGGAGATGAAGTAAACGAAAGGAGAGATAGTAGGGAAGGGGAAATATTGGAGCGGGAGATTTAAATGACTTAATAGTTTACGAAATCCTTTTTCGTAGACGCCACGCGCCTTTTTTGACTTTTTTTCAAAATAGAAAGAAAGTAGATGCATCATTTAAAAAAGTGTCTATAGCGGCGTGAGTCCGAGGCCTGCTCAGATGTTACTAAAACCATATTTCAGATATTACTAGGAGAAAAAAAAAAACATTTTTATTTAAAAAATACTACCACCAATTAAGAAACTAAGAGCATTAACCACGTGCCCCAGTGTTATGGAATTTTTTTTCTACAGTGTACACTTTGCATCAAATATGTGTACCTGATTGCCACCCTGGCCGTGGCAGGGCCAAAGACCTACGGGTTGGTGCAGGTCCTCTGGTTTTCCTGGCGAGTCTACACACACTCCACTAGCGAGCTGTCTTATCTGCATTAAAATCCAGCAGAGACAACCGATTACAAACAGCACACAATTTGTTATTTTACAAACAAGAGCTAATATTATTTATTTACGCACACATAAAAAAACAGGACGTCACAAACGGTCATTTCAAACGGGCATTTCAAACTTACTACGCTACACAAATAAAGCTTACTTTGCGCATGCGAATTTGAGTAAGCCAGTTTTGAAAAGACGCAAATCGGATTTTGGAATTCGTTCGGCAATTTTATCATAAATTTTAAAAAAGGGTCAACACGTCAAAATCTTTCGAGGTAGAGTTTTTTCTAATTTTTAAAGTTCCCTGACTTTTCCCGGAATAATTTTTTTAATTTCTGATTATTAATATATTTAAAGACCAAAGTTCTAATATTGTAAGATTTTTTTTATAAAATCTTTCAGGAATAAAATAAAATAATTGTAAATTTTAATTTCTAAACCTTTAGTTTATTATTCTCAGCGCTGCCGCAGTGTAATTTACTTGAAGGGAAGAAAAGAAAAAGTGACTAATTTCTAACCCAAAAATAATTCGCAAGGTTTTGAAATAATTTAAGTTAAATTCAAAAGAATTAAAGTAAATTTGAAAGATTTACGCAATCCAAAAAATTCTAGTGATTTCAGGAAAAGTGGTGTGAATACTATTAAATATAGGAAAAATTTTTCAACTTCTTTGAAATAAATCTCTTCAAATTATTTAAATTCGTTGGAATCTTTAAGAATATCTTAAAATATTGCCGACCATTTAAAATCACTTAAAATCGCTTGAAATTTTGTCAAGATCTTGAAATTTTTTTTTGGATTTGTAACAATACCCTAAAATATTTTAAATTCTTTGAAAACTTTTTATAGATCTTGAAAATCCTTTAAAATTTTCTTGAAATTATTTAATACTTTTGAAAGCTCTTGAAATCTTTTTGAAATTTAAAAAAAAACCTAAAATACTTGAAATCTATTAAAAACTCTTTAGGTTATTGAAACTGTAAACATTTTTTAGGGAAATTTTGAAATACCTTAAAATATTTCAAGTCCTTTGAAATCCTATGAAATAACTTAAGATTTTGTAAAATGCCCTAAAATAATTCAAATCCTTTGAAATATTTTGAAATTCATTGAGACATTTGAAGGCTCTTAAAAATTCTTTAGAATTATAAAAATACCTTAAAATCGTTAAAATCTTCTGAAATTCTTTCAAATGATGGAAATCTATTAAAAATATCCTCAAATCTTTAAAATTCTTTAAAAACTGTAAAAAATTCCTTAGAATCTTGTAAAATACTCTGAAATATTTCAAATGCTTTGAATTTTTTTTTAATCCATTGATACTTTTGAAAGCTTTTGAAAATTCCTCAGATTCAAAAAGATACCCTAAAATATTTGAAATCTCTCAAAATCTCTCAAAAATACTGAAATATATTCAAAATATAGTCAAATCTCAAAAATCTTTCGCAATTCGGTATAATCTTGTCAAATATCCTAAAATATTTGCAAATCACTTAAAATCTTTTGAAATCTTTTGAAATTGCTTGAGACGTTTGGCAGCTCTTGAAAATTCTTTAGAATTGAAAAAAATACCCTAAAATGTTCAAAATCTTTCGAAATCTTTTAAAATTGTTTTTCAGGGTTTCCCCGGTCTCCAGTCACCCCAAATATTCATTTTAACTCTTCTTTTTATTATCCAGAAAAAAATGTAGTATTGATTAAAAACGAGTCAGTAACGGTAAAATAATTCCGCCAAAAATGCTGGGTTAGCAAGTTATTTCTTAATTGAATTTTTTTTTATGACTAATAAGGCTGGAACCCAGCATCAATAATACCGATAATCAGATTATTTTAATCCAATTTTAATGTTTTTTTACATTAAAGCTACTAAAATTCTCCATAGATCGGTCGAGGCTGATTTTTAAAAAAGTGTGATTTTTATTTTTTTCTTATTGAAGAACAAAAATGGACATTTTTTCAGTAGAGTGCCGGTTTTAAAAAAATACTTGGATTCAAGAAGTACCCGTGGACAAATTAATTTTTAGTCTCTATTATTCATCCGATTAAAACTTAAAAAAAAGCTTCTAAAATTTTGATAAGATTTAAGTGATTAGGTTTTGTTTTTAAATTGTTTAAACTATATGGAAGTGATTTCCAGTTAGTTAGAATAATTTAAAAAAATTGTTATTGTGTTATAAATAAATTAATGAAGAAAGCTTATTTTTGGAACTGGCAATGTTAAGCTCATGGAAATTAATAGATTTTGTATGAAATTTAAGAGAATTAAATGTTTCATTTCCATTAATTGAAAATAGATGCTTTTTGGTA
>JAUELO010000273.1:9405155-9415476 GCA_032357855.1 Amphibolips quercusostensackenii | reverse complement strand
TCTCTAATTTATAAATACTGAATTTTTATTTTATTTTTTGCCCCCCCCCCCCCTTAATAACGTTAAGTAATATGTGGCCCGTTCTTTTCTAGTGGCACAGAAGCTTTCTGACTTCCTGATCATTCAGAAATTGTATTTTCCGGGTTCTCGGTGTCACGTAACAGCGATATGTACTGCCCGAATTATTCACGGCAGTGCGCGGTTTCCGGGATGGTGGCAGGGCCGTGCGAACTATAAATTTCCGGTGGCGGGGCTCTACGTGATTTAACCGATGACGTGAAAAAATTAGAATCGTTGTGCGTGTGAGAAAAAAGAGAAAGAGAATGTATGGGTGAGATAGATTGGCAGGGTGTCCAGCAATTCTTAGGAAGAAACGTCAGGGATTTTTCCAGGTTTTCAAGGGAAATTTTTGGAAATATTTTAAAATCTTTGAAATCTTATTGAAATCTTTGAAATTTTTGTGAAAAACTTGAAATATTTTGATGTTTTTAAAATATTTGTAAAATCTTCAAATTTCTGTAAAATCTTTAAAATCTTCGACATTGTTTTAATATTTTTTAAATTCTTTTAAAATCTTTATGAAATATTTAAAATATTTTTTTAATCTTTCTATAATATTCCCTTGTGAAATATTTTGTGTGCCTTTGAATCATTGAAATTTTATTAAATCTTCTCTTTATTGAAACTTTTTAAAATTGTTTTAAATCTTAAAAATGTTTTGAAATATTTCAAATCTGGTGTACCCCTTTTTTAAATCTTTGAAATTCTTTAAATCTTTTGAAATACTTATGAATTCTATGAAATATTTATGAAATCTTTTAGAAATGTTTTGTATCTATTTCAATTACTGGAATATTAGAAAAAATATTAATGTTTGAAATTTTTGTGAAATTTTTTAAAAATCTTTAAAAATTTTAAAATCGTTTAAAATCTTCGGAATGTTTTGAAATCTTTAAAATCTAGCGTATCTTAATTGAAATCTTTATAATCCTTGAGAATTCCTTAAAATATTCGCGAAATCTTACTGAAATCTTTTGTGTTTCTTTGACATTACTGAAATATTTTAAATCTTTGTGAAATTTTTCGAAATGGTTTTAAATCTTCAAATTGTTTTTAAATCTTTGAAATCTGGTGTACCCTTTATAAAATATTTTTAAATCCTTATAAATTCCGTAAAATGTTTGTGAAATCTTTTTTGAAGCCTTTTGTATTTGTTTAAAATCACTAGAATATTTAAAATCTTTGTGAAATCTTTTAAAATCTTTAACAAAATTTTTAAATAGTTTAAAATCTTCGAAAGTTTCTGAAATCCTTGAAGTCTGATGTACCCCTTCTTCAAATCTTTAAAATTCTTTAAATCTTTTAAAATCCTTATAAGTTCTTTAAAATATTTATGAAATCTATCTAAAATATTTGGTATTGATTTAAAATCAATAGAATATTTAGAATCTTTATAAAATCGTTTGGAAGTTTCTAAAAAATTTTGAGATCATTTAAAATCTTCAAAATGTTTCGAAATCTTAAAAATCTGGCTTACTCTCTTCACGGCAACATTGAAATTCATAAAATATTTTAAAATTCTTATGAATTCTTTAAAATATTTTTGAAATATTTTTAAAATTTTTTGTGTTCATTTAAAATCACTGAAATTTTTAAAATTTATGTGAAATTTTTTTTAATTTTCGAATAATGTTGAAATTGTTTAAAATCTTCAAAATGTTTTGAAATCTTAAAAATTTGGTGTACCCTTTATTAAATCTTTTAAAATCCTTATGAATTCTTTAAAATTTTTGTGAAATCTTTTTGAAATCTTCTAGTTTGAAATTACTAGAATATTTGAAATCTCTTTAAAATCTTTTAAAATCTTCTTGAAAATTTTGAAATAGTTTTAAATCTTCAAAATGTTTTAAAATTTCTAATATCTGGTGTACCCTTTATAAAATCTTTTAAAATCTTTATAAATTCTTTAAAATGTTTGTAAATTTTTTTTGAAATTTGTTAGAAACTTTTGTAATTGTTTGAAATCACTGAAATATTTAAAATCTTTGTGAAATCTTTTGGAACTTTTTAAAAAATTTTTAGATAATTTAAAATCTTCAAAATTTTTTGAAATCTTTAAAATCTGTACCTCTTTATGGAATCTTTGAAATTCATAAAATCTTTTAAAATCCTTATGAAATCTTTCAAATATTTGTAAAATCTTTTCGAAATTTCATTTTTTCGTTTAAAATCACTGGAATGTTTGAAATCTTTGTGAAATTTATTGAAATCTTCAAAAAATGTTGAAATTGTTTAAAATCTTCAAAATGTTTTGAAATCTTTAAAACCTTGTGTACTCTTTATAAAATCTTTCGAAATGTTTTGCATTAGTTTGAAATCACTAGAATATTTTAAATCTTTTTGAAATCTTTTGAAATCTTTTTAAAAATTTTGATATAGTTCAAAATCTTGAAAATGTTTTTAAATCGTTAAAACCTGGTGTGCCTTTTACGGAATCTTTTGAAATCCTCATGAAATCTTTAAAATGTTTGTGAAATCATTTCGAAATTTTTCGTATTCGTTTGAAATCATCGAAATGTTTGAAATCTTTGTGAATTTTTTTAAATCTTGAAAAAATTTTGAAATAGTCTTAAATCTTTAAAATTTTTTGAAATCTTTTAAATATGATGTACCCGTTCTTCAAATCTTTGAAATTTTTTTATTTTTTTGAAATCCTTATGACTTTAAAAATATTTATAGAGACTTTCAGAAATGTTTCATATTTGTTTAAAATCACTAGAATATTTGAAATCTTTGTAAAACCGTTTGAAATCTTCTGAACATTTTTTTAGATCATTTAAAATCTTCAAAATGTTTTGAAATCTTTAAAATCTGGCGTACTCTTTACGGAATCTTAGAAATTTATGAAATCTTTTGAAATCCTTGTGAATTCTTTAAAATATTTGTGAAATCTTTTTGAAATCTTCTAGTTTGAAATTACTAGAATATTTGAAATCTCTTTAAAATCTTTTAAAATCTTCTTGAAAATTTTGAAATAGTTTTAAATCTTCAAAATGTTTTAAAATTTCTAATATCTGGTGTACCCTTTATAAAATCTTTTAAAATCTTTATAAATTCTTTAAAATGTTTGTAAATTTTTTTTGAAATTTGTTAGAAACTTTTGTAATTGTTTGAAATCACTGAAATATTTAAAATCTTTGTGAAATCTTTTGAAATCTTTAACAAAACTTCTAAAAGTTTAAAATTTTCAAAATTTTTTGAAATCTTTAAGATCTGATGTGCCCGTCTTTCAAATTTTTTTAAATTCTTTAAATCTTTTTAAATCCTTATGAATCCTTCAAAATATTTATGAAATCTATCTGAAATATATGGTATTTGTTTGAAATCACTAGAATATTCTAAATCTTCATAAAATCGTTTGGAACTTTTTAAAAAATTTTTAGTTAATTTAAAATCTTCAAAATTTTTTGAAATCTTTAAAATCTGTACCTCTTTATGGAAAATATTTGTAAAATCTTTGCAAAATTTTTTGCATTCGTTTGAATTCACTGGAATGTTTAAAATCTTTGTGAAATTTTTCAAAATCTTCAAAAAATTTTAAAAACTTTTGAAATCTTTAAAATGTTTTTAAATCTTTGAAATCTAGTGTACCATTTATGAAGTATTTGAAAATCCTTAAAAATTCTTCAAAATATTTGTGAAATCTTTTTTAAAATCTTTTGTATTTGTTTGAATTTACTAGGATATTTAAAATCTTTGTACAATCTTTTTAAATTTTCCAACAAATTTTGAAATAGTCTAAGACCTTCAAATTTTTTTGAAATCTTTGAAATCTGGTGTACCCGTTCTTCAAATAACTAAAATTCGTTCAATCTTTTAAAATTTTTATGAATTCTTTAAAATAATTATGAAATCTTTCTGAATTGTTTTGTAATTATTCAAAATCAATGGAATATTTAAAATCTTTCAAAATCGTTCGAAATCTTCTGAACAATTTTGATATCGCTTAAAATGTTAAAAATGTGTTAAAATCTTCAAAATCTGATGGACCGTTTACGAGATCTTTGAAATCCTTGTAAATTCTTTAAAATATTTGTGAAATTTTTTTGAAATTTTTTTTATTTGGTTTAAAATCACTGGAATGTCTAAAATCTTTGTATAATTTTTTGAAATCTTAAAAAAAATTTAAATCGTTTTAATTCTTCGAAATGTTTTAAAATATTCAAGATGTGGCGTATTTTTATTGAAATCTTCGAAATCCTTATGAATTCCTATTTGCCAAATCATCCTGAAATCTTGTTTATTTGTTTTAAATTACTGGATTATTTTAATTCTCCATGAAATCTTTTGAAATCTTCTGAAAAGTATTGATATATAAAATCTTCAAAATGTTTTGAAATCTTCTAAAAAATTTTAAAATAACTTAAAATGTTCAAAGTTTGTTTAAATTCTTAAAATCTGGTGTACCTTTTTTTTTAATCTTTACATCTTTTGAAATCAACATAATTTCTTGAAAATATTTATAAAATCTTCCTACAATGTATTGTATTTGTTTAAAATCACTGGAATATTTGAAATCTTTGTGAAATTTTTTTAAATCTTAAAAAAAATTTGAAATTGCTTCAAATCTTCGAAATGTTTTAAAATCTTTGAAATCTCGCGTATCTTTATTGAAATCTTCCAAATACTTATGCATTCCTTGAAATATTTTTGAAATTTTTCTGAAATCTTTTTTATTTGTTTCAAATCACTGGATTATTTAAAATTTTTGTGAAATCTTTTAAAATATTCTAAAAAATATTGATATATAAAATCTTCAAAATGTTTTAAAGTCTTTAAAATCTGATGTACTTTTGATGAAATCTTCGAAATTTTAAAAATCTTTTGAAATCCTTGTGAATTCTTTAAAATATTTGTAAAATCTTTTTAAAATCTTTTGTACTCTTTTAAAATCACTAGGATATTTGAAATCTTTATAAATTTTTTTTTGATCTTCAACAAATTTTGAAATCGTTTAAAATCTTTAAAATGTTTTTAAATCTTCAAAATTTGCAGTACCCTTTATGAAATCTTTTGAAATCCTTACGAATTTTTTATAATGTATGTAAAATCTATTTGAAATCTATTAAATTCGTTTAAATTACTAGGATATTTAAAATCTCTGCGAAATTTTTTCGAACCTTCAAAAAATGTTGAAATCGTTTAAAATCTTTAAAATTTTATGAAATCTTCAAAATCTGGTGTACCCTTTATGAAATCTTATTAAAATCTGTTGTATTCGTTTAAAATCACTAGAATATTTAAAACCTTTGTGAAATATTTTTAAATCTTCTGAAAAATTTCAAAATAATTCAAGACCTTCAAAATTTTCTTTAATCCTTAAAATCTGGTGTACTCCTTTTTTAAATCTTCAAAATTCTTTAAAGCTTTTGAAATCAATATAATTTCTTTATAATATTTACAAAATCTTTCTGAAATGTCTTGTATTTGTTTAAAATCACTGTAATATTTGAAATCTTGTCAAATCGTTCGAAATCTTTTTTAAAAAATTGAGATAATTTGAAATCTTCTAAATGTTTTCAAATCTGTGAAATCTAGCGGACCTTTAAAGAAATCTTTGAAATTCTTTAAATCATTTGAAATCCTTGAAAATTCTTTGTAATATTTGTGAAATCTTTTGAAATCCCTTAAAAAACTGTTTAAAATTCTGAAAAATTGCTTGGAATTATAAAAAATATTCCGGAATCATTAAAATCCTTTGAAGTATTTAAAACGTAAATCATATTTACCAAAAGCAACATCGAATCTTAAAAAAAATAAATTACAATATTTTAAATTCTTCAAAATCATTCAAAGATCTTGAAAATTCCTTTGCTTTTCAAAAATACCTTTAAATCTTTTGAAATCACTTCACATTATTGAAAACAATTTAAAATTTCTTGAAACCTTTCAAATATAAATTATATTTACTCAAAAAATCTTAGAATCTTTCAAATACCCTACAATATTTAAACTCTTCTGAAATCTTTTTGAAGGTTTTTAAAATTCCTTAAAATTTATGAAAATACCTCTAAATCTTAAAAATCCTATGCAATCAATTCAAATTATTGAAATCCCTCAAGAATAAACTAGAATATTTTAAATCCTTAAAAAGAAAATTTAATTTTTCAAAGTTCATGGTAGTTCCTTGAAATTTTAGAAATCTATCACAAATACGCTAAGATATTCCAAATCCTTCAAGACGTTTCGAAATTTTTCAGAGCCCTTAAAAATTCCTTAAAATTTTTAAAATACCATAAAATCTTTAAAATTCTTTAAAATTCCTGCAAATTACTGAAATTAATAGAAAATTCTTTAAAATATTTTTGAATACTTTAAAATACTTTAACCCAGATCCGCCCACAGTGTCATATATGGTACCCTTCACACGTAAAACGAAAATCTCGTTTGCTGCCGTTCTTTGAGCATCCGCCCACAGTACCATATATTGTACGCCCTTTATATTAAAAAGTAAACGTCGCACTACACCCAGAATTTTTTTAAAGGACGTCTAGAAGTCAAGTAACAACCCCTTAACATTTCACAACGATATCTAAAATAAATAATTGGGCGGATTCGGGTAAATCATTTGAATTTTTTTGAAAGACCTTACAATTTTTCAAGGCTTTAGAAAAACCCTTGGGATCTTTAAAAATACCCTAAAATATTACAAATCCTTTAAAATCCTATAAAATTACTGAAAAAATTGATAACACTTTAGAAGCTTTTAAAATACTTAAAATCCCTTGAATCTTTTCAAGTCTTTTGAAATGCCTTAAGACTGTTTGAAGGTCTACAAAATTCTTTGAAATTCAAAAAAATAACCTGAAGTCTAAAAATGTTAATTATATCTACTAAAAATAAATTCGAATCTTTAAAAAAAAACCTTAAATATTTGAAGTCCTTTTAAGTCATTTTAAAAGTTTCTAAATTCTTCAGAATTTTTAAAAATACCCTACAATTTTAAAAATCTTTTGGAATGACTTTTAATTATTGAAATCCATCACAAATACGCTTAGATATTTCAAATCCTTTAAGATGTTTAGAAATATTTGAGGGCCCTTGAAAATTCCTTAAATTTTTTAAAATACTATAAAAACTTTAAAATTCTTTAAAATTTCTGCAAATTATTGAAATCAATAAAAAATTCCTCAAAATATATTTTAAAATACTCTTAAATACTTTAACTCAAATCTGCTTACAGTACAATATATGGTACGCCCTTTATATCGGAAAGTAAAAGTCGCACCACACCCAGAATTTTTTTTAAGTCAGTTTAGATGTCAAGTAACAACCCGTTAACGTTTCACAACGATATTTAAAAAAAAAATTTGGGCGGATTCGGGTGAATCATTTGAATTTTTTTGAAATACCTTACAATTTTTCAAGGCTCTAGAAAAACTCTTGAAATATTTTAAATACCCTAAAATATTACAAAACCTTTGAAATATTTTTGAAGCTCCTGAAGGTTCCTAGAAATTTTTAAAAAATAACTAAAATATTTTAACTCGTTTGAAATCCTTTTTAATTACTGAAAACATTGAAAACTCTTTGAAATCTTTCAGAATATTTCAAATCCCTTAAAATCTTTTCAAGTCTTTTAAAATCCCCTAAAACTGTTAAAAGTTCTGGAAAATTTCTTGAAATTAAAAAAAATAACCTGAAATCTTTAAAATGTGAATTATTTGAAAATTTGTTAAATTTTTTAAAAATACCCTAAACTCTTGAAAATCTTTTGAAATCACTTCAAATTATTAAAAACCATAAAAACTACGCCAAAATATTTTAAATCTTGAAAAATCTTTTGCAAATAATTAAAATTAATTAAGCATTCCTTAGGATCTTTGAAAATACTCTAAAATACTTCAAACCTTTATATTCTTTTAAAATACCTTAAAACTTTTTAAAGCACTTGAAAATTCCTTGGAATCTTTTGGAACACTTCAAATCCCTTGAAATATTTTCAAATTTTTTTAAATCCCTTAAAACTGTTTACAGTTCTGAAATTTTCTTTGAAATTATAAAAAATTCCCCGAGATCTTTAAAATCCTTTGAAATTTTAAATCCTTAAAAATCTTCTGAAATTTTCTTAAGCTCCTGAAAATTCTTTTGAGTTATAAAAATAACGTAAAATCTTTCTATTTTTTTAAAATCCCTCCAAATTACTGAAATTAATAGAAAATTTTTTTTCAACGCCTTAAAACTTTTTAACGCTCTGGAGAATTCCTTAAAATCTTTTAAAAAACCCTAAAATGTATTAAATTCTTCGGAATCACTTTGAATTATTGAAATAAGTTTTGAATTCCTTGAAATTTTCAAGAATACCCTAAAATATTTCAAGAGAATTCAAGAAAATCCTGAAATAGGTATACAACTTAATTTTAAAAAGTAATTATAGAAAAAAATGCTAATAAAAGTGACCCTACGTGAGCCCTGATTATTGAAAATTACTTAAAATGCTTTTTACAGAAATTCCCTGACTTTTCCCTGATAAAAAAATCCTCTGCCTTCCCTATTTTCCAGATTTTTCCTGATCTATGGCCACCCTATATGTGGAGAAAGCATGAAGAATAAAATGAAAAAGAAGAAATAAAATTAAAGAGAGGAAAGGGGACAGGGGAAATATAAGTTTACAGTACTTGATCGTGCCTGGCAAAATTGTTATTTTACATGTGGCACGGCTGCGTTCTAAAGTGAGCAAGGCAAAATGCTTCTTCGCAAAAATGTCTGCCCATTCGTCAGAAAACTCTTTTCTCCACCTTCTGCTAGTTCCACACCAGAAAATAAAACGTTTTTTTATTTTTCTCCAACAGCTTGCTCTTGAAGGAATTTATCACGCTTTTTTATTTTAGTTTGTTCCAGTCTATAAATTCTGTATTCGAAGACATAAATATAATGCATTTTAAAACTACTGTAAAGAAGAGAGAATACTTTATTCATTCTAGAAACATTTTTTGTCAAAATACGCCATAATACAAATTTTAACTTATTTCACAACATATTTAGTATAAGGAAAAAGATAAATTAAAATTGTCAATCACAGACTTTACGTCCTGAAATGCTCTTAGAACAGTGGATATGCAGTGACTAATTTCAAGTCCAGAAAGACAAATTTTTTATTAAAAAGTTGAGTTTTCAAGCTTCAAAGTTATTTCCCTCACTTCCCTTATTCTTCCTTTACTTACTACCCCTAATCTCCCGTCCTTCATTTTCCCTTACTTTCTCAATTTTCCCTCCCCTTAATTCCATTACTTTCCCTACTTTGACTCCCCTCATTTTCTTCACATTACCTTTCATTTTTTTTACCAATCTCATACCCTACATACCTTTTTTTTTATTTCCATTAACTTTCCCTTCCCTCGTACCCTCACTTTTCTAATTTCTCCTTCACTCAATTCTACTTTTTTTCCCTTTTCCCCCACTGTCTCTACTTAACCTTCTTCTGATTTTTACACTCTTTCTCTACTCCTAATTTCTTTCTCTTTCCTCATTATTTCCCTCACTGCCCATACCTTTCCTCCACTCACTTCTTCTACTTTCCCTTTCGTCATTTCCCCTCATTTCCTCCACTCCCCTCGCCACCATTTCCTTATTCCCAATTAACTTTTCCTCCCCTCATACCCTCACTTTTTCAATTTCTCCTACACTCAATTCTACTTTGGATCCCCCTTTTCCGCCCATTCTCCCTATTTCTCCTTCAATATTTTTTCTTGCTTCTCCTCTCATTTCTCTTTACATCACCTACTTTCCCTACCCTGATTACTCCTCTCTTCCTCTACTCCTTATTCCTTGATGTTTTCTCATTATTTGCCTTACTGCCCATACCTTTCCTCTACTTACTCCTTCTACTTTCACTTTCGACATTTCGCCTCATTTCCTCTACTCCCCTCACTTTCATTTCCTCATTCCTATTAACTTTTTCTCCCCTCATACCTTCACCTTTCCAATTTCTGCTTCACTCAATTCTATTTTTGATCCCCCTTTTCCGCCCATTGTCCATACTTCTCCTTCAATATTTTTTCTTGCTTCTCCTCTCTCATTTCTCCTTACATCACCTACTTTCCCTACCCTGATTACTCTTCTCTTCCTCTACTCCTTATTCCTTCCTGTTTTCTCATTACTTCCCTTACTGCCTATACCTTTCCTCCACTCACTTCTTCTAATTTCACTTTCGTCATTTCGCCTCATTTCCTCTACTCCCCTCTCTTTCATTTCCTCATTCCTATTAACTTTTTCTCCCCTCATACCTTCACCTTTCCAATTTCTGCTTCACTCAATTCTA
>JAUELO010000273.1:9388743-9402261 GCA_032357855.1 Amphibolips quercusostensackenii | reverse complement strand
AAAATGTATAAATGAAAAAAAGAAGACTGGGTGGCAAAAAAAGAAGACTGGGCGGGCACTGGGTGAGAAAGGTGGAGAGAAGAAAAGAAAAAGAGCTGAACAATATATGGCGAAATAATCACATTCGCGATTTTTCTTCTTTCCAAGTGATTGCACGTCCTAAACGATTCCTTTCCTCTATTTTATAATTTATGAATTTATAGAAAAAGTTCACAGCAATTTATTTAATTTAAAATTTATATAAGATTGCCATTCAAATGAAACTCTATAAAGTGAGGTGAAGTCTAATAAAATATAATGAATTATAAGACCATTTAGGTACTCCACCATTGTCGTATGAATATTTTTTTTTACACTAACAATATTATAGAATCAGCCACTATTTATTTTATCATTTAGTAGGTATTTGCAGGGGAATTAGGGGAAGTTAGGGAAAAAAAATTAGTGGGAAAGTGAGGGCAAATGACTGGAGAGAAAGAAGGGTAAGTAATGGTAAGTAAGGAAGGAGAAGCAGGGAAAATTAGGCGAGTAAAAGTAGGGACAGTGAGGGAAAAAAAGGGGACAGGAATCAGAAGAAATAAGGTGAGAGAAAGTAGGGCAAGTGATTGGAGGGAAAGTAAAAGAACTAAGTGGAGGGAATGTGAGGGGAACGATGGGAGAAGCAGGGAAGTTATTGGAAATGAGGAGCGATAAAGTAGGGATAGTAAAGGGAGGGAAAATCAGAGGAGGTGAAGTAGAGAAAGTAAGGGCAGAAAGAGGAGGGAAAACCAGAAGAAATGAGGCGGAAAAAGTAAGGGGAATGAAAGTAGAGAAAGTGAGGAAATTTAGAGGAGGAGTGAAGGAAAAGGGGGAAAATAAAAGAAAAGAAAGTAGAATTTGAGTGAGTGCAGTGAAATTAAGGGAAGTGAGGAAAACTAGGAAAATAGAAGTAGAGGAAGTAAGGGAAAATGGTAAAGAGGAAGTATAGAGTAATTGAAAAGAGGAAACAAGGGGCGATGGCAGAGGGAGAGTAGGGGTAGTGACTGGAGGGAATGTAGGGAAAGTGAGGGCAGTAACGGAGAAGGAGTAGAGTGAGTGAGGAAAAGGGAGGCGAAGTTAGGGGAGGGAAAATAGGAGAAGTGTGGATAAATAAGGATTAAAAAGGGAGAAGAAGAAATAAAGTAAGGGGAGGGGAAATAGAAAAATTGAGTTGAGGTGAAGTGAAGGACATAGGGGAAGAAAATAATGAAGGTATAGTAGGCTTTGTGAGTCAAGGAAATTTAGGGGAAGTGACGGTGATGAGAGAATAGGAAGTGGCGTAAGTGAGCGGAATTGAGGCGAAATGAGAGGAGGAAAAGTAGGAGAAGTGATGAAAAATGAGGGGGAAGAAGCAAGAAAAGTGAGGGAAAAGGAAGTGGGAGAATCAAGTGAAGGTGAAGTAAA
Source organism: Amphibolips quercusostensackenii (assembly GCA_032357855.1). Lineage (NCBI taxonomy): Eukaryota > Metazoa > Arthropoda > Insecta > Hymenoptera > Cynipidae > Amphibolips > Amphibolips quercusostensackenii. The sequence goes on along the minus strand of JAUELO010000273.1, from coordinate 9,400,839 downwards.
GAAAATAGTGAAGGTAAAGTAGGGATTGTGTGTGGAGGGAATGTAGAGGAAGTGATGGTGATGAGGGGAGGAGAACTAAAGTCAGTGAGGGGAATTAAGGCGAAAGAAGAAAAGAAAAAGTAGGATAAGTGAGAAGAAATGAGGGAGAGGAAGCAAGCAAATTAAGAGGAGGGGAAGTAGGAGAATTGAGAGAAGGAGAAGAAACGGAAATCAAAGGATTGAAAGTAGGCAAAGTAAATGTAACGAGGAGACGGAGAATAGAGGAAGAGAGAGACAATGAGAAAAGGAAAAGTAGGGGTAGTGAGTAAAGGGAATGTAGGAAAAGTGAGGGTAATAAGAAGAGGGGAAGCAGGGTAAGTGAGGGGAAGCGAGGCGAAATGAGAGGAGGAAAAGTAGAAGTGATGAGAAATGAGCGAAAAGAAGCAAGGAAAAATAGGGAATAGGAAGTGGGAGAACAAAGTGAAGGTTAAGTGAAGGAAATGGGCTAGGTAAGGTAGGGACAGTGAGTGGAGAGAAAGTAGGGGTGGTGAAGGTGATGCGGGGAGAGAAAGTAGAGAGAGTGAGGGGATGTGAGGTGACATTAGGGTCGGGACAGTGGAAGAATAAGGAGAAATGAGAGAGTGAAAGCAAGAAAAATGATGGTAGGGGAAGTAGGAGAATTAAAACAAGGTGAAGTAGAAAAAATGAGAGGGTAGAAAGTAGTCGAAGTAAATGAAATGAGGGGTCGGAGAGTAGAGGAAGTGAAGAAAAATAAGGAGAAATTAGAAAAGAAAAAGTAGAGGTAGTGAATAGAGGGAATGTAGTGGAAGTTAGGAAAATGAGGGAGGGGTAGTAGAGTGAGGGAAAATAAGGGGAGGGAAAGTAGGAGAAGTGACGGAAAATAACGGTAAAAAAAGGAGTTAGAAGCTCTACAATCTTGAGTTTGCTGCTAATGAAATCACTTTAAGAAAGTTAATTAATGATAAAAAAGAAGTAAGCGGATAAAACTGAAAGTTCCGGATGGAAATGGGGTAACGGGGTAAGGAAATAGATTTTCGATCGGAAGTCAAACGGTTGGACCGATCAAGATGAATTTCCCCATGCAGTGGTTGGGTATTGTTTCCCCGTCAAAGGTATTGTTTCCTCGGCAAACTCGTCGCCACTAATCATCATCTCCGCCTATAACAAACGGCTGTGACACGTAAACACAATAGCTGGAAGCTTTGCAATTCTAGGCGCTGCGCTAGGCAGTTAGGCTTTCGAATTGGGATTGTCCTCAACAGCTAAGATTTTTTCACGTCATTTACAGCATTTTCTTTCATTTAAAAGTGATTTCAGAATTAAAATTAACACCTTATTTTTCGAACTAAAAAATCTAATTTCGAACATTATAAAAAAAATTCAATACCTCCAAAAAAAAAACATCTGCTTTTCAAGTTGGACCCTTGTGTTTGCTACACTTTGTACGGGGTAAATAGAAGACAGGTTCAGTAATTAATACTCTCTGGCTTAGCAAACTATTCAAAATTAATTTGCACACACTTGAATTCCTTTGAACTCCCTTGAATTACTTTGAATTTGCAGTGAGTTCCTTTAAATTCTATTTTTTCTTTTTCGTTCTTTCAAGCAGACTGAAATGCTTTCAAACTCTTTCAAAACATTAAAAATTTTGCTAACTCTTTTTCTCGCTGATTCTTCAAGGAATTTAAAAAATCAGAGATTTCAAGTACTTCAGAGAATTCAGCAAGTTTAGAGAATTCAAAGAATTTAAGGAATTCAGAAAATTATAGAAATCTAGATAATCCTAGGAATTCAGAAAATTCAAAGAATTTAGAGAATCCTAAAAATTAAGATCATTCTAATAATTTAAAGAATTCTAGAAATATAGAGAATTCTAAGAATTGAGATAACTCTAAGAATTCAAAGAATTCTAGAAATTGAGAGAATTCTAAGAATTTAGAGAATTTTAGGAATTCAGAAAACTCTAGGAATTCAGTCCATTCGGAGAATCCAAGGAATGCAGAGAATAAAAAAATTTAGGATACCTAAAGGAATTTAAAGAACTTAAGGAGTTCAGAGAATACAAGGAATTCAAGGAATTCAAGGAACTCACAGAATTCAAGTACTTCACAGAATTTAAGGAATTCAGAAAATTCCAGGAATTTAAAGATTTTCTAGAATTCAAGGAATTCAAGGAAATCAGAGAATTCAAGTACTTCAGAGAATTTAAGGAATTCAGAAAATTCAGTGAATTCAAGTACTTCAAAGAATTAAAGTAATTTAAAGAATTCAAGTAATTAAGAGAATTCTAAGGATTCAAGAACTTCAGAGAAATGAACGAATTCATGAAATCCAAGAAATTTAGAAATTCAGAGAATTTCAGGGATTTAAAAAATTCTAGAAATTTAGAGAATTCAAGTATTTTAGAGTACTCAAGGAATTTATACAATTTAAGGTATTTAGAAAATTCCACGAATTTAGAAATTTTATGTAACTCAAAGAATTCAGTGAATTCAGAGAATTCAAGGAATTCGAAGAATCCAAGGGATTTAGAAAATTCAAAGAATTCAGATTATTATAGAAATTCAGGGAATGCCTGAAATTCAGAGAATTCAAAGACTTTAGAGAATTTAAGGAATTCATAAAATTCAAATACTTCAGAGAATTCAAGGAATATAGAGATTTTCTGGAATTCAATGAATGCGGTAAATTCAGAATATTATAGGAATTCAGAATGTTTAAGGAATGCAGAATATGCCAGGATTTTATAGAGTTCAAAAGTTTCAAAAAATTTAAGAATTTTGAGATTTCAGTAATTCAGAGAATTCTGAATATTCGAGGGATCGCAGAAATTCAGAATATTCCAAGAATTTGAGGAATTCAGGGAATTCTAAATGTTTAGGGAATTTAGAATATTAAGGAAATTTAGAAATTCAAGAATTTCAGGAAATTTGAGAAATTCAGGAAATTTAAGGAACTTAGGAAATTTGAGAAATTTAGTAAATTCAAGGAATTCAGAAAATATCAGGTATTCATACAATTCCAAGTAATAAGGTAATTCACACAATTCAGCGAATTTAGAGATTTTTACAGAATTATGAAATATTTAGCGAATTGAAGGAATTTAGATAATTCAAGTAATTTCAGGTTCGAATTCAAAGAATTAAAAATATTCAGAGAATTCAGAGTACTCCAGGAATTCAGGAAAATCATAATGTTCAAAAAATTGACGGAATTCAAATAAATCAAGAATAAAAAAAATTTGCAATATGAAATAAATTTGGAGGATTTAGAGAATTTCAGAGATTTGAAAGCATTTAGACAATTTCAGTAATTTAGAATATTTTAGGAAGTTAGGACTTTCAGTGAATTTGAAAAATTCCAAATATTTTGAGAATTCTGAATATTTCAATGATTCAAAATATTTAAAGAATTCATGATATTCAAAAAATTCAAAATATTCCAAGAATTGAGATTATCTCAAAAATCCATAATACTCAAAGAATTTATAATATTTGAGGAATTCAAATAATTTTGAAAATTCAAGTAATTCAGGGGATTCCAAATATTTGAAGCATTCAGGCTATTTAAAGAAATTAAGTATCTCAGGAAGCTTAGTGTTTTTTAGGGGTTCCAGAGCATTAAGGAAATTCAAGGAATTTCAGGAATTCAAAATGTTCAAGAAATTCAGAATATTTCAAGAATTCAGAATATTTAAAATATTCAGAGTATACAAAGAATTCTGACTATTCAAAATGTTCAGAAATTTTCAAGAATTCAGAATTTTCAAAGAATTTAGAATATCCCAAGAATAAAATGTGATAATAATAAAATGAAAAAAATTTAAAAAAATTTTTTTAATCCTCTAGCTCTAGAAATTAAACATTCAATTAATTCACATTAATCGCCGTTCTATTTTAATGATCAGAAAATTTTTTCTTATTCCTACGTATTTCTGGAAGAGTCGTGGACAGAAACAATAATTTAATTAATTAAACACATAATAATTTATCTCATCCAAATTTTACATCTATATATGTCGTCTGCAGCACCTGTGAAAATAAGAATAAATAAAAATAAGCTATTTTAGTTCTCACCTCGCCAGACGCGACTGCTTCTCCCGGAATGAAAAGTTCTGGGTAGATATTATCCAGATACCATTTGAAAGACTTGCAGCCTAGCTTCTTCCGCAAAGTCTTTCGGTCAGAGACGTCACCGTAGTTTCCCTGTAAAGAATTTTCAACGTTAATTTAAGCATTAGATAAATTAATTAAATATGAATATCGTCTCAGCCATTGAAATTACCCTCTGTTTCCAAAGAAGCATAATATGTATTCGCAAGGATTCGGAGCGTGGTAGTGCGCTCCCGAATTCGTAAGCGGCGAGTCCAGGCTCGATTCCTGCTGCCGGCATTTTTTGCCAATTTATTTTTTCAATGAAAAATTTGTTTTAATTGCAAAAGACTATTGAATTCATTTAAATCAAGTCGAAATATTGTTTTTAACTATTTTTTTCATATGATTTTTTGTACTTTTACCACTTTTCCTTTAAAATAAGGAAGCGTCAATTAATTACGTGAAGGTTCTATTTCCTATTAATTACTTAATATTTCATATATAAATGAAAGTTTGAAATTGTGATTCCTACAAAATAGAAATTTGATAAAATTAAAGAATTTGGAATGTAAATTACCAAAACTTGCACAATTTTCAATTACCAATTTTTTAAATTAAAAATCTTTAATTTTAAAGATGTGTAATTTAAGGTTCTGCCAATTTTGAAGAAGTATAATCAAAAAGTTCTTGATTTTTGTAAATATAAAATTGCAAATTATTAATTTTCAAGATTTATATTTCCAAAGTATCTAATTTTAAACCTTTTTTGTAAAAGCGTTTAATTTTGAAGATTTACCATTAACAATTCTTCAATTTTAACTTCTTTCAATTAAAGTCTTTTGAATAATTAATATGCATGATAGAAAATGATGAAATTTTGAATGCCTTTTTTTTTTAAATTTTCCCAGGGTTTTTTAAGCTTAGTCTCATAAATAATTGGATGAAAAATTTTCCTTTATTTCTCGGATGTTCGTTATTTTATAAAAGAAATTTTTAAAATATAAGATCCTCATTGCAAAATAATAGCCTTTTATTTATTGATCATTTTCTGTAGGAGACGAGCTTCTACCTCAACTTTCTCAATATCTTTCAGCGGGAAGTACATGTACTTCGATTCCTCACATAATATCATAATAACGTTGAAAAAATGTCTATCTATTTAAAAATAAAGTATCTTACTACATGCTTAAAGAAAATATTTTATCGATTGTGGTTTCAGCAAAATAGGATTTTTTTAAAAAAAGTTTAAAATTTTGAAAACTTTTGAAAACATTTATATTGTTTTGAAATTTTGTTAAAAAGGTCAAAAAATTTTTGAAATTTTGGAAACTTTTGGAAATTTTATAAAGTTTAAAGACCTTTTAAATTTTAAAATTTTTTGAAAAGTTTGAAAAAGTTTGAATATTTTGGAAATTTTGAACTATTTTCGAAATTTTTTGAAAGTTTCAAATTTTTTTCAAAAGTTTGGAAATCATTAAAATTTTTGGAAAATTTTGAACATTTTGGAAATTTTAAACAATTTTAGAAATTTTTTAAAAGTTTCAAATTTTTTTAAAAAGTGTAAATTATTAAAATTTTTGAAAATTTTTGAAATTTTAACAATTTTGGACATTTCTTGGAAGATTCAATTTTTCTTTTTAAAGTTTGGAAATGATTAAAATTTTGAGAAAATTTTGACATTCTTTTTAAAGTTTGAAAAATTTTGAAATTATTAAAATTTTTGGAAATTTTTAAAAAGTTTAAAATATAAAAAACTTTCTGGAAATATTAATAATTTTTTGAAATTTTTTTAAGTTTGAAAAATTTTGGAAATTTTGGAAACTTTTGGGAATTTCTTTAAGTTTAAAGATCTTTTAAAATATTAAAATGTTTGGAAATTTTAAAAAAGTTTAAATATTTTGGAAATTCAAAAAAATGTTGGAAATTTTTCGAGTTTCAATTTTTTTTAAAAAGCTTGGAAATCATTAACATTTTTGGAAAATTTTGAACAATTTTGAAAATGTTTTGATTTTCAAATTTTTTTCAAAAGTTTGGAAATTATTAAAATTTTTCGAAATTTTGAAAATTTTTGACAATATTGATAATTTTTTAAAATTTTGTTGAAAAGTTTGAATAATTTTAGAAATTTTTGAAAGTCTTAGAAATTTTTTACAGTATGAAAATTTTTCAAATTATTAAAATTTTTGGAAATTTCAAAAAAGTTTAAATATTTTGAAAGTTTTGAACAATTTTAAAAATTTTTTTGAAAGTTTCAATTTTTTTTTAAATTTGGAAATTATTAAAATTTTTGGAAACTAAAAACTTAAAAAATCCTGTAAATTATTTAAATTTTTGCAAATTTTAAAGAAGTTTGAATATTTTCCAAATTTTGAACAATTTAAAAAATTTTTAAAAGTTTCAATTTTTTTAAAGAAGTTTGGAAATTACTAAAATTTGTGGAAAATTTCGAATATTTTGAAAATTTGGAATATTTTGGAAATTTTGAACGATTTTGGGAATTTTTTAAGATTCAAATTTTTTTTAAAACTTTGTAAATCATTAAAATTTTTGGGAAATTTTGTAAATTTTTAACAATTTCGGAAATTTCTTGAAAGTTTAACATTTTTTTTTAAGTTTCGAAATTATTAAAATTTTTAGAAAATTTTGACATTTTTTGAAAGTTTGAAAATTTTTGGAATTATTAAAAATTTTTGGAAATTTAAAAAAAGTTTAAAATTTTTTAAACTTAGAAATATTTATGAAGGTATGAAATTTCGTTAAATAGTTTGAAAAATTAGAGAAATTTTGGAAACTTTTAGAACTTTTATAAAGTTTAAAGATCTTTTAAATTATTAAAATTTTTGAAAAGTTTAAAAAAGTTTAAATATTTTGGAAATTTTGAAAGATTTTGAAAATTTTTTGGAAGTTTCAAATTTTTTTAAAAAGTTTAGAAATTATAAAAATTTTTGGAAATTTTTAACAATTTTAGAAATTCCATGAGTTTCAATTTTTTTTAATTTTGGAAATTAATAAAATTTTTTAAAATTTTTGACATTTTTTTGAGTTTAAAAATTTTTGAAATTATTAGAACTTTTGGAAATTTTAAAAAAGTTTAAAATTTTGAAAACTTAGAAATATTTATGTTTGAAATTTTGTTGAAAAGTTTGAAAAATTTTGGAAACTTTTAGAAATTTTTCAAAGTTAAAAGACCTTTCAAATTTTTGAATTTTTTGGAAAGTTTAAAAAATTATGAATATTTTGGAAATTCTGAACAATTTTGGGAATTTTGGACAATTTAAAAAATTTTTTAATGTTTCCAATTTTTTTAAAAAGTTTAGAAATTTTCAAAATTTTTAGAAATTTTGAAAACTTTTGGAAATATTGTTGATTTTTTGAAATTTTTTTAAAAAGTGTGAACCATTTCGGGAATTTTGTAAACTAGAAATTTTTGAAAGTCTAAAAATCTTTTAAATTATTACAGTTTTTGGAAAGCTTAAAAATATTTGAATATTTTAAAAATTTTGAACAATTTTAAAAAATTTTTGAAAGTTTTAAATTTTTTGAAGAAGTTTGAAAATTATCAAAATTTTTAGAAAATTTTGAATATTTTGGAAATTTGGAATATTTTGAAAATTTTGAAAAATTTTGGAAATTTTTTAAAAAGTTTAAAAATGATTAAAATTTTCGGAAAATTTTGGAAATTTTTAACAATTTTGGAAATTTCTTGAAAGTTTCGAATTTTTTCTTAAAGTTTGGAAATTAATAAAATGTTCAGTTATTTTTGAAATTTTGTTGAAAAGTTTGAACAATTTTGGACATTTTGGAAACTTTTTTTGGAAATTTTAAAAAAGAATGAATATTTTAAAAATTTTGAACAATTTTGAAAATTTTTTGAAAGTTTTAAATTTTTTTACAAAGTTCGAAAATCATTAAAATTTTCAGAAATTTTGAATACTTTTGGAAATATAAATAATTTTTTGAAATTTTGTTCAAAAGTTTGAACAATTTTGGAAATTCTTTAAACTTTTGGAAATTTTTTAAAGTTTAAAAATCTTTTAAATTATTAAAATTTTTGGAAATTTTAAAAAAGTTTGAATATTTTGGAAATATTGACCAATTTTGGAAATTTTTTTAGTTCTAAATTTTTTTACAAAGTTTGAAAATCATTAAAACTTTGGAAATTTTTTTCGAGTGAAAATTTTTAAAATTATTAAAATTTTTAGAAATTTTTTTAACTTTAAAAAGTTTTGAAATTATTAAAATTTTTGGAAATTTTAAAAAAGTTTAAAATTTTTAAAAATTTTGGAAATATTGATAATTTTTTAAAATTTTGTTGAAAAGTTCGAAAAATTTTAGAAATTTTCGAAACTAAAAAATTTCTTAAAGCTTAAAGATCCTTTAAATTTTTAAAATGTTTGATAATTTTAAAAAAGTTTGAATATTTTGGAAATATTGACCAATTTTGGAAATTTTATAAAAGTTTGGATTTTTTTTAAAAGCTTGGAAATCATTAACATTTTTGAAAAATTTTGGAAGTTATGAACAATTTTGAAAATTTTTTTAGTTTCAATTTTTTTTTTAAAGTTTGGAAATTATTACAATTTTTAGAAATTTAAAAAACTTTTGGAAATATTGGTAATTTTTTTAAATTTTGTTGAAAAGTTTGAACAATTTTGGAAATTTTGGAAACTGAAAATTTTTTAAAGTTTAAAAATCTTTCAAATTATTAATATTTTTGGAAATTTCAATAAAGTTTGAATATTTTGGAGATTTTGAAGTAAAAAAGGCAGTAAAACTGAACATCACTGCGATTATTTTATTATAAAAAGTCGAAAATTCAAATAAAACATAAATTGAATAGAATTTGGGGGATATTCATGAGCCTCAGCAAATTTTGTCAGTAAATTAGAGTGGATATCTATTATCTAAACCCTCCTCCCTTTTTAACTATCGAATTGAAATCCACCTCAGAAGAAGCGAGTACACCTGGGAGAAATATAGTACTCGACGCCTCGTTTATGGGGGTTTTACGGCAAGCATCGCAAGCTCCGGGTTATCGTGCAAGCTTTATCATCCCCTTTTCGATATCGTCCTCCTTGTTACCTCTCAAAATTTTAGCACTGCCTCGTTTTCTCGCTCAATTTATGGACCATCAGGTTCGAACGACTTATTCGCGTTTAGAATTCTTTATTCGAAACAAACGCGAAATTGGAGACAGGGTCGTTTTTTTCATTGATTTTCATCAGTCTCTGGAATCGACTCGTTAGGGGCTGTCCATGAACTACGTGACCAATTTTGGTAATTTTCAAAGAAATAATTAAATTTTTTACCCTAAAAGATTTTCTGCCAAACAGATGAATTCTCAAACCAAACAGTAAAGCTTTCAAACAAAAGAGGAGTTTTCAAAAAAATAGTTATACATTTGACTAAATGGTTGAATTGTTAAACTGAAGAAGCGATTTTTTTTTAAAAAGATTTTTTTTTAAACATGAATTTTCAATCCAAGAGGAAGAATTTGGAACAAAAAAATTGAATTTTTAACAAAATAACAAAGGATATTTTTTGAACCAAAAATGAAATCGTCAAATTTTTAATTTAAAAATTATTCTTTCGGAAAAAAAACGAATTTAAAACTGGTTGAATTTAACAAACGGAGACGATTTTTTAACAGAAGAGTTTAATTTCCAAACTGAAATATTAATTAATTCAAAATACATTCGACAAAAACGTTAATTTTCTACAAAATAGTGTAATTTTTAATTAAATAGTTTGATTTTCTACGAAATTTTTTTCTAAAAACAAAAGAATTTTCGAAAAAATAATAAAAAATTCAAAATGAGTACTTTCTACCAAGATACTTGAGTTTTATACCAAAAATATTAGTTTTTAATAAAAAATGCATTTTTGACCAAATTGTTTAACCTTATACCAAATTCTTGAATTTTAAAACCAAAACACGAATTTCCTGCAAAACAGTTGAATTTTTAACAACAAAATTTTCATTTGAGAAAGACGAATTTGCAGCAAAAGACATGAATTCCTATAGAGAAACGAAGAATTAAAGTTAAATTTTCAGATAAAAAAATTTATTCTCCACAAAAAAAATTTAATATTCAACACAATAATTAAATTTTTGACTGAGAAGATTAATTTTCTACCAGAAAAGACCAATTATCAACTAAATAGTTAAATCTTGAAATGAGAAAGATAACTTTTTGATCAGAACTGGAATACTGGAATCTTAAGATAAAAACCATAATATTCAACAAAAACAAAAAAAGAATTTTAAAAAAGAAATTTAAAAAACTGGAATTTTTAGCGAGATGGTTAAATTTTTAACCAAAGAAATGAATTTATATCTAAAATGAATCTTTAACCAAAAAAAACCAAAAAAATTTTCAAGAAAAGAGTTTGAAATTCAACCAGTTAATTTTTAAAAAAAAGGTAACTTTTTTAACAAGAAGATTAATTTTCTACCAAAAGACCAAAAGACCAAAAGACACTAAATAGTTACATTTTTAATTTAAAAAGATAAATTTTTAATCAAAACTGGAATACTTAAATTTTCAGATAAAAAAAATTGTTTACCAACAAAAAAAAAGGAATTTCCAGCAAAACAGGTAAATTGGCAAGTAAATTGTTTAATTCTCTACTAAAATAGTTAATATTAATTTAATAATACGAAGTTTCAATATAGTAGTTAATTTTCAACAAAATAGTAAAACTTTCTACCAACATATGTAATTTTCATGCTGAAAAGACGAATTTTTTGCAAAGCACTTGAATTTAAAAAAAAAAAATATTTTGGTTTGACAAAAGATGAATTTTCAACGAAATACTTAATTTTCAGATAAAAAATATTATTTCTAACAAAAAAAGAAACGAATTTCTAACTAAACAATTACATTTTTAAATAAATAGTGTAATTTTGTACCAAAATTGTTTAATTTTAAATGAAAAATATAAATTTTCAATACAGATGATAATTTTCAACCAAACAGTAGAATTTTCTACCAAAATGTTCAATTTCCATGCTAAAAAAACAAATTTCCTGCATAACAGTTGAATTTTCGTCAAAAAAACATTTTAATTTGACAAAAGACGAATTTACAAGAAAATACATAAATTTAAAATAAGCAAAGAACAATTTTTAATTTAGAAAATTAATTCTCAGCAAAAAAAAAAAAAGTTTAGTAGAATCGTTAAAATTTTAATCAGAAATGAATTTTTATCTTAAATGATGAATCTCTGAATAAAAAAAAATTTTCAAGAAAGGAGTTAAAAATTCAACCAAATAGTTAATTTTCAAGAAGAAAGTTAATTTTTTTATCAAGAGAATTAATTTTCTACCAAAGAAGAATTATTAACTACATAATTAAATTGAAAAAAAATTATTCAAACAGTGAATATTTAAATATTCAGGTAAAAAATTAATTGTCAACAAACAATGAAACAAATTTTCAAAAAAAATTTAATCTTCGACCAGCGAGATGAATCTTTAACCAAAAAACTGACTTTTTAACAAAGTAGTTCAACTTTTAATTAGGTAGTCGAGATTTAAAAGAAAGAGAGTAGAATTAAAAAAAAATCAGTAATGTTGAGTTTAAAGCACAATAATTAAATTTTTAACCAAAATAGATGAATTCTCAACAAAAAATATAAGAGTAGACTTTTCAATTAAAAACTAGTAAAACTTCCAACCAGAAACGATGACTTTCTAACAGAATGTTTGCATTTTTAACAAAACAATTAAGATTTTAAACAAATAGTATAATTTTTTAACAAATAAAAAATTTAAAAATTAAAAAAAATGTTTAAGCTAAAAATAATTAGATTTTTTTATTGGCTAGGGGGGTTCAGAAAGATAAAAAGGGTCTCGTGGGATAAAGAGTGTCTTGACAATGGATAGGGGAGGGGGTTAGGAGTAATAAGGGGTCTCTTGTTAGGGGGCGCGTGTGACAGGGGGAGTGCGGAGCGATAAAAGAGGTCTCGTGGGATGAGAGGGGCCTTGAGGGATAGGGTG
>JAUELO010000273.1:9347398-9359644 GCA_032357855.1 Amphibolips quercusostensackenii | reverse complement strand
TCACGGATCAGTGAAACGCAAAAGGTGACTGTCAGAAAAAAAATCGGTTTTGTCGAATCCACGAAACTCTGGCGTCATTGAATAACCGTTCCTGATTTTAGAAGCTGCACATTTCATATCCATTGGTAACCGTTTGTCGCTGAAAAGTAGATATCGCTGTTGGACGCCAATCGACTGGAAATGACTGAATCGCTTGCCCATTGAAGGATCTTTCTTCTTCGTTGAAATGCTGACTCCTCTTATCAGACATCGCAATTTTCGCGAATTTTTAACAAGTTACTGACGAAATGTTGGAATTTTTGCAATAACTTGTAGTCGGATTTGAATAAACTAATTCTAAATAAATTTTCTTTAAAAATGATTTCAAAGCAGGGGAAATAGGGTGATTTCTCAGAAAAATAGGGGAAAAATAGGGGAATGAATTCTTGAAAAGAAAATTAGTGTATGTGCACTATATTGCATAAAATAGTTGAAAAAAGATATAAATTTTCAACGAGAGCTGATCTACCAATAAATATATTAATTTTTGTTTTATGCGGGTTCGAAAAGAAAAGTGAAATTGACGAAAAAACCAAATTAAAAAAAAAAGCTTTTATGTAAAGTTCTGATTCGGAGAATCTAATACTTTGTTTCCAAAGATTTTCGGAAACCTACTCTGGTGAACTATGTTACAATTTGATTTGATAAAAAAAAACTAATTTTCAACCGAAGAAATTAAATTTTGGCCAAAAAGAATCATTTTCTGCAAAAAAAATTATTTTTAACAAAATATATGAATTTCTAAACTAATAGTTGAATTTTGCGACACAAAGGTTAATTCTCTAAAAAAATACAAATGTTCAATAAAACAGATGAATTTGCAACTAAAAAAATTAACATTTTTCACAAAAAATAAAATGGTTTAATTATCAGTAAAATAAATAATATTTTGAGCTAATAAAATTAATTTTCAACGAAATAGTTAAATTTTTAAACACACAAAAAAATTTTCTACAAAAAACATTGAATATCTATAGCAAATTTTAATAAATTTTTTGTCAAGCTGATTAGTTTTTAATGAAATATTTAATTTTCAGCTAAGAAAAAACTTTCTAACTAAACAGATTGATTTTCTATTGAAGAAGTATAATTTTGAACAACATACGCGAATTTTCAAACATATACTTTGAATTTTTAATGGAATTTTAAACCTGATATTTGAATTTCAACCCAAAAAGGTTAATTTTCCACACAAAAAATACAAATTTTTAATAAAATAGTTTAATATTCAGTTAAATAAATAAGTTCTTAAGAAAATAAATTTGCAACGAAAAAGTTAAATTTTCAACTAAGCAAATGAATTTTCTCACAAAAAAAGTATAATTTCTAACAATAAACGCGAATTGTAACCAATTATTTAAATTTTTAATAGAATTTTTAACCTAGTAGTTGAATTTTCAACCAAGAAAGTGAATTTTCTACCAGAAAAAGACAAATTTTTAATAAAATAGTTTAATTAACTAATTTTAATTTAATTTAATATCAATTTGATTTAACTAATTTTCAGGCAAAGAAATGATTTTTCAACCAAGAAGATTAATTTTCTACCAAAAAAGTATATTTTTTAAGAACATACTCGAATTTTCAACCGAAAATTTTAATTTTTAATGGAATTTTTGACCTAACAGTTGAATTTCCAAACCAGAAGGTGAATTATTCACCAAGAAAATTAATATTTTACCACAAAAGACAAAGTTTTAAGAAAATACAGAAATTTCCAAAATATACTTGAATTTTATATTTAAGAAGATTGTTGTTCAACCAAACACGAAAATGTTAAATTTTCAGTGAAAAAAATTAACTTTTTAACGTAATACATGAATTTTCGAGCAAATAATACAAAAGTCACGAAGAAGATTAATTTTCTACCACCAAAGGTAAAGATCCGTTTTTTATTCTATGAAGCATTTATCTTGAAAAATATGCAAAACCTCTAAAGTGTAAAGTTTGCAAGTGAAATTTGTCATATTAAATCATATTACATACTACATCAGATTACATTTTGTATCATATTACATATTGCATCATATTACATACATCATATTACATCATGAATATAAATGTCACATTTTTCTACCTTGATGAATAGTTCGTGCAAAAATAAGTTAAAATAGATTTTTTATGTTTTTTAATGTGTAAAAAATATTAAAAGTATAGTGTCAGATTAGTACATATGAGGAGTCATTTTTGTTAATGAAAAAAAAAAATTATCTGCGAATTTTGAACAGGGTGTTTAGCCATTCTTAGAAAAAAATTCAAGGTCTTTTTAAGAAATCTTTTGTATTAGTTTAAAATCAATTAATATTTGAAATCTTTATGAAATTTTTTAAAACCTTCTGAGGAATTGGAAATCATTCAAGATTTTTGAAATTTTTTTAATCTTTGAAATTCTTGAAATTTTTTAAAATCCTTATAAATTTTAAAATATTTGTGAAATATTTTTTTAAATCTTTTGCATTCCTTTGAAATAACTAAACATTTAAATTTTTTTTGATATTCTAACATAAATTAAAAATCGTTTAAAATCTTTGGAATCTGGAGTGCAGTACACTTTTTAAAACCTTTAAAATTCTTTCAATTTTTCCAAATCTCTACGAACTCTTTGCGAAATCTTTTTGAAATCTTTACAATTCTTCAAATTTTTTTTTTAATTCTGATGAACTGGGAAAAATACTTGTGAAATTTATCAGAAATCTTTTGTATTCGTTTAAAATCATTAAAACATTCAAAGTTTTTTTGAAGTATTTTGAAATCTTCTAAAAAAAATTCTTAATCGTTAAAAAATCTTTAAAACCTAAAGTACTGTACCCTTTTTGAAGTGTTTGAAATTCTTTTAATTTTTAAAAATCTTTTTAAATGCTTTTGTTTTCTTCTGAAATCACTGAAATATTTTTTAATGAAAAATTATATATTATATTATATTATTATATTATAAAAAAAATTATCAAAAAGTTTTTAATCGTTCATTACATTTTTCGATGAGAATTCATCTTTTTAGATAAAAATTTTTTTATATGGTTGAAAATCAATGTTTTTGTTGACAACTCACCTTTTTTGCTTAAAATTTTGACAACCTGGTTAATTTTTCTTCTCTCTTGACCCAAAGTTTAACTATCCCAATAAAAATTATTTTTGTGGTTAAACATAACTGTTTTTGATTGAAAATCAAACTACTTTTTGGTTGAAATATCAACTCTTACATTTTCCGTTGAGGATTCACCTTTTTCCGTTAAAAATTAATTTTTTCCATCACAAGTTCAACTTTTTATTTTTTGTTAAAAATTGATCCTTTTAGGTTAAAAATTTATTTATTTTGTTTAATATTCGTATTTTTTTATAAAAAATTATGTCATGGATCGGGAACAGACTTTTTAAATGTGCACGCACCAATTCCACCACACGCTTTCACCTTGGGGCTTGCTGCTCTCTCCGTCCTCCAACTTTCTTCTTATCAATTCTCTAGCCTCTCAAAATTCAGGGTGCTTTTTTGTGACTCCTCTAGTCCTTTTATGTATCGAGATAATCACGTTCTTTCTCTGAGATCAGCAAGCGCCAAAGCGGAAGCGTGTGGTGGAAGCGTGTGGTCGCAGCATGTGCTGAAAGCGTGTGCTGGAAGCGTGTGCTGGAAGCGTGTGCTGGAAGCGTGTAGTGGAAGCGTGTGGTGTAGTTGGTGCGCGCACATGTACAAAGTCTGTTCCCGACCATGTCAAGGTCATTGCACTTTTGACTCCGTTTTTCTCGAAAGCTAAAGCCAATACTTTACTTTTATCTCTGGATTAAGATTCTACGGAGAAAAAAACCTATCGAAATCAGTTATCATTGGTCGATTGCTGAAATCCACATCAAAGAATGCGATTCACTGAAATTTTTTTGACACATTAAGAAAACTTCTGAAATCAGGCAACGTTATCAAATCATATAAGATTTTCTATAAAATCCATATCAAAATGTTGAAAAATTAACCGAGCTTTTTTCAAAGAAAGGGTAATGTTAGGGGACAATGTTTTAGTTCTTTGAAAAGAGGTAAGAGAGGGAAATAGCGAAAGAGTGATGAAGTCTGTGATATTTCCAAGGTTCGATTTTAATCTGTTTTTGCCATTTTCTCGTCGAGAAAGGGGATATCCAAAAAGCGTTAGGAAGTGGATGATCTGCAGACATAAGATGGGTATAGAGCCAATAAGGAGGTCGAATATGAATGAGTTTGCAACGCTTGGCTGTGCCTGGTGTTTGGTGTCGGTACTGAAGATCCTTCTGGGTGTATACAAAGCTGGGGTGCTATTGCCTATCCCTCTTGGGGATTTATGTGATGCATATGGAATTTCTGTCCGACCCAGTCGACAACATGTTCCTCGATCGCAAAGTCCTCTTGAGACTTTCCGAGATGAAGATGCTGCTGCCTGCTTCTCGAATATTATTTCAGAATTCTCTAGAACCTCTTCTACATGATGAGTATAAACTCTGAATCTGCAAAATTGGCTACAGATTTATCTATAGTCTTCTCTTTCCTACGACGTTCAATAAGATTGATTTCCAAAGCTTTCATTTTTTGTATGAAAGAAAGTTCTAGCAGAATCGTAGCAAGATTCACTTCCCAGAAAATCCCATCATCGATTCTTCATCCACTTTTTTTCAGGAACACCAAATTGTCTTTTTTTAAAAATGAAAAATCAGGGGGTGAAAATAATAAAATTTACCTTTTTAGGGTTTCGTAGCTCCGGAGAAAATCCTTATTATTTCAGTCAGGTTACTGTCCGTCCGTGTTGCTTCTTTCTTGAGACGAGATTCAAGACAAGATTCGAGACGAGGATCGAGACAAGGATCAAGAAGAGGATCGATAAGAGAATCAAAAAGAGGATCGAGATGAGGATCAAGATGAGGATCGAGAAAAGGATCAAGACGAGGATCGACAAGAGGATCAAGACGAGAATAAAGACGAGGATCGAGACGAGATCCGAAACGAGATTCGAGACGAGGCTTAAATCAAGATCCGCGACGAGGATCGAGACAAAATGTTTTGAATCCTTGAAGATTTTTTCAAATACATGGAAATTTTTTCACTTTGTTCAAAATGACTTTGAATTTTGTTAAATACCCTAAAATATTTAAAAACCTGCTCCAATTATTTGAAATCTCTTCAAACTTTTTGAAGTACTTAAAAATTTCTTAGAATTTTTAAAATCATCTTAAAATATTTAAAATTCTTTGTGATCACTTTAAATTATTAAAATATATTTGAAATACCCTAAGATATTTAAAAACCCTTACAATCTTTCGAATACCTAAAAGTATTTTTAGAAATTTGAAATCCTACAAAATCTCTTAATTCTTGTTAAGAAATTTTTTAAATCACTACAATCTTATCGAATCTCGTAGAATCTCTAAAAAGATTCTAAAACTTTATAGCTCTTATAAAATCGTTACATATCTTCTTAAATTCTAGGGTATTCTTTCAAACCCCATGGAAATCTTTTGAATTTCTTACAATCATACAGATCCTTTGAAAATTAAAAAAAATTTGGAATCCTTTGAAATACTTCGAAATTTTTTTAAAATGTTTGAAGCTTTTGAATTTTCTTAAAATTTTCTAAATCTCTTGAAAACTTTTTGAGATTTTTAAAAATACCTTAAACAAATTCCTCGGAATTATTAAAGATTTTAAAAAATACTCTAAAATACTTCAAATTTTTTGAAATCTTTTGAAATCACTTGAAACTTTCACAAGCTTTTTCTCTTCATTTCTCCTACTGATGACCCCTAATTTTCTCTCACTTCCCCTCACTTGCCTTTCCATCCTTTTTCCTAATTCCTCTTCCTACGTGAGTTTTGAGTTAGAAATTAAGAGTCAGGAGTAAGAAATCAGAAGTTAAGAGTTAGGAGTTAGGAGATATTATTCAGGAATTAGGAGTTAGGAGTGAAAAGTCAGGAGTTCTGAGCCAGAAATTAGGATTTAGGTGTTATAAGTTTTTAGTGTGGAGTTAGGAATTAAGAGTGAGGAGTGAGGAATTGGAAATTATGAGTAATAAGTGAGGAGTTAGGAGTCAGAAATTAGAAGTTTAGGGATAGAAGTTATAAGTTATGAGTGAAGAGTTCTAAGTCAAAAAATAAGAGTTATGAGTGAATTGTTAAGAGTAAGGAGTTTAGACTTATGAGTTATGAGTAAATAGTTAGGGGTAAGGAGTGAGGAGTTACGAGTTATGGGTAAAAAATTATGAGTTAGGAGTAGGGAGTTTGGAGTGAGGAAATAAGAGTTAGGATTTATGAATCAGGAATCAGGAGTTTTGAGTGAAGAGATATGAGTTACGAGTGAAGAGTTAGGAGTTTTGAGACAGGAATTGGGAGTTAGGTGTTTTGAGCGAGGAGGTAGGACATAGAACATAGTATTCAGGAGTTATGAATCAGGAATTAAAATCTAGGAGCTAGAAGTGAGGAACTAGAAGTTATGAGTTATAAGTGATAAGCTAGGAGTTAGTAGACAGAAATTAGGATTTAGGAGTTAAGAGTTTAGGGATAGGACTTATTAGTAGGAAGTTCGGTATAAGGAGTTAATCAGGAATTAGGAGTGAGGAGTTAGGAGTTTTGAGTGAAGAGTTAGAAGTTAAGTGTAAATAGTGAAAAGTGAGGAGTATAAAGTTATAAGTTATGAGTGAGAAGTTAGGAATAAGAAGCTAAGAGTTTGAAATCAGAAATTAGGAGTCAGGAGTTTCGAGTGAAGAGACATGATACAGGATATATGATTTAGGATCCAAAATTAATGAGTCATAAAAATCAAAGTTAGGAGTTTGGAGTAAGGAGATTAAAGTAACAAAATAGGAGTTGAGAGTTAAGATTCAGAAGTTAGAGTTAGGCATTAGGAGTCAGGAATTAGGAGTATAGAGTTTGGAGTGAGGAGATAGGATATAGGATATATAAGTTAGGATTCGGGAGTTACGAGTCAGGAATTAGAAGTTAAAAGTTAGGGGACAGGAGATTAGAGTGAGGAGTTAGGAGTTAGTAGTCAGGAATTAGAAGTCAGGAGTTCAGAGTTAAGAATTCAGAATAAGGAGTTTAGGGTTGGAAGTAATTAGCGAGGAGTAAGAAATCAGAAATTGAGAGTTAGGAGTTAAAATTTGGAAATTAGGAGTGAAGAGTTAGAAGACTGAAGTAAGAAAATGAAGTTAGGAGTTTGAAGTGAAGAGATAGGATATATGATATATGAGTTAGGATTCAGGAGTTACGAGTCAGAAATTAGAAGTTAAGGGTTAGAGGAGAAGGGTTCAAAATAAGGAGTGAGAATTTAGTGGTCAATAATAAGAAGTTAGGAGCTCGGAGTTTAGAGTGGGAAAGTAAGGAGTTAAAAGTTGTGAGTAATGAGTAAGGAGATAGGAATGAGGAATTGAGGGTCAGGAGTTGAAAGTCAGAAATTAGGAGTAAGGAGTGAGGAGCTTGAAGTAAGAAAATAGGACTTAGGAGTTAGGAGTTTATAGTGAAGAGATAGGATATAGGATATAGGAAATAGTTTTCAAGAGTTATGAGTCAGGAATTAGAAGAAAGGAGTTAGGAGTTGGAAAGAGAAGTTTGTAGTGAGGAATCTGGAGTCGCGAGTTTGGAGTGAGGAGTTTGGAGTGAGAAGTTAGAAGTTAATATTCAAGCATTAGTCAGGAATTAGATCAGAGTCAGGAATAAGGAGCTAGTAGTAAGAGTCAGCAGTCTAGAGTGAGAAGATAGAAGTAAGGAGTTTAGAGTGAGGAGACATGATATATGAGTTAGTATTCAGAGGTTAGAAGTCAGGAATTAGAAGTTAGAAGTTTAAAGAAGGACACAGGATAAAGCATATATGAGTTAAAATTCAGGAGTTATAAGTCAGGAATTAAAAGTTAGGAGTAAAGAGTTGCGAGTTAAAAGTGAGGAGTTAGGAGTCAGGAATCAGATGTTAAGAGTTTAGAGTTAGGAGATAGGACTTAGGAGCCTGGAATTAGAAATCATGACATAGGTGTTAGGAGTTTGGAGTGAGGATACATGATATGGGTTTTAGAAGTCAAGAATTAGGAGTTAGGAGTGTGAAGTGGGGAATTAGGAGTTGGGAGTCAGGAATTAGAAGTTATGAGTCAAAAATTAGGGGATAGGAGTAAGGAGTTAGTAGTTTAGAGTGAGGAGATGGAAGTTAGAAGTCAGGAATTAGGAGTTTGGAGTGAGGAGATATGATATATGAGTTAGAATTCAGGAATTAGATGTTAAGAGTTTAAAGTAAGGAGATAGGAGTTAGGTGTTATGAGTCAGGAATTAAAAGTTAGGAGTCCGGATTCAGAAACTAGGAGCTAGGAGTGAGAAGTTAGTAGTTTAGAGTGAGGAGATGGAAGTTAGAAGTCAGGAATTAGAAGTTGGAAGTTTTAAGTAAGGACAAACGATATAGGATATATGAGTTATAATTCAGGAGTTATGAGTCAGGAATTAAAAGTTAGGAGCTAGGAGTGCAGATTTGCGAGTTAAGAGTGAGAAGTTAGGAGTCGGGAATTAGATGTTAAGAGTTTGAAGTTAGAAGATAGGACTTAGGAGCCTGAAATTAAAAAATAATGAAATAGGTGTTAAGAATTTGGAGTGAGGAAATATTTTATGAGTGTTAGGAGTCAGAAATTAGGAGTTAGGAGTGTAGAGTGAGAAACTAGGAGTTGGGAGTCAGGAATTTGAAGTTAGGAGTTTGGAGTCAGAAACGAGGAGCTAAGAGTGAGGAGTTAGTAGTTTAGAGTGAGGAGATAGAAGTTAGGAGTCAGGAATAAGGAGTTTAGAGTGAAGAGCTATGATATAAGAGTTAGAAGTCAGGAATTAGATGTTAAGAGTTTGAAGTAAGAAGATAGGAGTTAGGTGTTATGAGTCAGGAATTAGTAAGGAGTTAGTAGTTTAGAGTGAGGAGATGGAAGTTAGGAGTCAGGAATTAGGAATTATGAGTTTGGAGTTAAGAGATATGATATAGGCATTAGAAGTCAGGAGTCAGGAATTAGATGTTAAGAGTTTGGAGTGAGAAGAAAGGAGTTAGGTGTTAGAAGTCAGAAATTAGAAGTTAGGAGTTATCATGTAATGATAAAAAACTCAATTCTTAGTTAAAAAATTCCTCATGTTTAAGTAGGGTTTTCAGTGTTTTATTTTCGATATAAATGGTGCTTTACTGTCCCAAAAGGAACTTTATAAAACGGTGGTCAATTTTCTCGCAATATCTCACAGTTAGTCGGCAATCGTTTGAAATTCTGCGCTTTGTAATCGTGGTTATCGATAGAGTTCTTTTTAAATTCGTTCTCCCACCAAGCTATTGTGCTCACTTCGTCGTAAATTCTACTTCTAAGTATCCCAACAATAAAAACTGATATATGGTGGATATTATCACACGAGAAGGGCAGAAGCGTTGGAGGCCAAGTCGGATATCTGGAAACGAGAAAATACGATAATGCGGCGATATCCGACGCAGGAGTCTAAAACTCGACAGGAAATTTTCTTGGCTGTATTCCACACGTGCACTGTCATGAAACTCACAGAATGTTCTAGACTTGGTTATAATTTTCTTTAGTACTTTATGCAAATGAAAACTTTAATTAAGAGTCATATTTTTCTAGTATTGTTTATAAGTAGGAGGTCAAATTCGCGTACGTTTTAATAAACAGTTAAGAGTCAAATATTTTTTTTTAAATGATAAGGTTAAATAATATAATATTTTATTTGAAGTATCTATAATAATAATTAATTAATAAATTGATGGTAAAATTAGAAAATTAAATTTCTCAGACTATCAATATTTTTAAAAAATTTAAATTTGGTAACATTTTTAACAAAGAACATTATATAAATGAAATAGGATTTAAAAACAATTCAAGCTAAATTAGAAATAATTCAAATGAGTTATTGAAAATTTTGCAGAATATAATTAATTTCCATAAAATCAAAGCAAATTTAGAGAAATTTAAGAAATGTAAGTAGAATTTGATGACATTCGTAAAAATATAAGGTTAATTAAAATAAGTTCAACCAAATTAAAAAAAAATAAAATAAATTAAACAAAATTTAATCAATTAAAAATTAAAATAAGTTCAAAGGTTTTCGAAAGTTTAAGGAAATCGTCCTATGTCTTGCGAAATTCTAGGAAAATCATTACAACCACGTAAGAAAGTTCCTAAATCCCTTTAAATAATTAAAATCCCTAGAAAACCTTTAAAATTTTATAAATCTCTTTAAAAAAAACTTGAAATCTGTTGAGATACCCGAAAATATTTTAAATAATTTGAAATCTCTTAAAAATATTTAAACCTCTACTAAATTTTTTAAAATTTAAATAAATGTCCTAAAATAATTCAAACTTTTCAAGATATTTTAAAATCTCTTGCAATTTCTTAAAGCTCTGAAAAATTCTCAAAAAATAAATAAAATATCAATAAATATTTGAAATCCTTTGAAATTTTTTCAACATACTTGAAACTTTCCTTGAATTGGAATAAAAATGAAAAATTTTGGTTGGATTCCCTTGAAATTTCTTAAAAATTCTTTGGAATTTTAGAAATACACTAAGATTTTTTGAAATCTTTGAAATCACATAAAATTACGCAAATCAGTTGAAAATTTTCTAGAATCTTCTAAAATACCCTGAAATAATTTAAATTCTTAATAATATTTTTAAATCTCTTGCAATTGTTGAGAGCTTGTAAAAATTCTTTTAAAAAATTTAAAATACCTATACAATAAAAAATCCTTTACAATAATTTGAAATCTTTTGCAATTTTCAAAGCTCGTGAAAATTCTTAAGAAATTAAAAAAATACCCCAAAATATTTCCAATTTTTTCAAGTCTTTTGAAAATTCTTAAAAATGCCTTTAAATCTTTAAAAATACCCTGAGGTACTGGAATAAATTGCAAATTTCTAGGAATCTTTTAACATTCTCTAAAATATTTCAAATCTTTTTGAATATTTTGAAAATTTTTTAAACTTTTTAAATATTTCAAAATTACCTTGAAATCTTTGAAAATACCCTTACCTACTGAAAATCCTTTAAAGTTGTATTTAATGACTGCAATCAATTAAGAAACCCTTAGAATCCTTTTCCAAATTCCTCAAAATTGAAAAAAATACCCTAAAAACATTCAAATCCTTTACAATAATTTTAAATCTCTTGCATTTTTCAAAGCTCGTAAAAATTCTTAAGAAATTAAAAAAATGACCTAAAATATCTCTAATTTTTTTTATTCTTTTGAAAACTCTTGAAAATGTCTTTGAATCATTAAAAATAACCTAAAGTACTCAAATCAATTAAAAATGCCTGGAAATCTCTTAAGATTCCGTAAAATATTACAAATTTTTTGGAATCTCTTAAAACTTTTCAAATTTCTTGAAAATGCCGTGGAATATTTAAAAATACCCTAAGGTACTTAAATCAATTTAAAATTCCTGAAAATCTTTTAAAATGTTGTAAAATATTTAAAATCTTTTAAAAATTTTTGAAATCGTTGAAATTTTTTTTAACCTCTTAAAAGTTCCTTGTAATTTTGAAAATACCCTAAAATATTTAAAATCCTTTAAAATCCTATTAAATTAATACTAAATCTTTTGGAATCTTTTGTAATTCTTTGAAACTTTTTAAAGCGTTTGAAAATGCCTTGGAATCTCTCAAGATACCCTAAAATTCTTTAAATAAATTCTTTTCTCGGAAATATTATTGAATCCGAATTGCAAAATTCGTAAATAATAAAATTCATTAATTGAAAAAACCCCAGATTAGAAAATTCTCCAACAGTTTATAATATTACCTAGTTGGGAAATTCTCAAAATGGGAAATTCCCGAGAATAAAATTTACGAATAATTAAATTTCCGCATGGTTTATAATATACTTAAATTAGAAAATTTCTGCATAATAAAATTCACGAACAGTTTATAATGTAGCAAAATTGGAAAATTACTCAACAGTTTATAATATTGCAGAATTTGCAAATTTCCGAATAATTAATTTCCTGTACAATACAATTCCCGAATTGTAAGATTTCTGCATAATAACATTTCCAAACAGTTTATAATATTACCAAATTGGAAAATTCCCGAATAATAAAATTTTTGAATAATGAAATTCCTAAATTGAATAATTCTCGAATTTTAAAATACCCGAACAGTTTATAATATTGCCAAATTGGAAAATTCCCGAATAATAAAATTTTTGAATAATGAAATTCCTAAATTGAATAATTCTCGAATTTTAAAA
>JAUELO010000273.1:9332254-9347298 GCA_032357855.1 Amphibolips quercusostensackenii | reverse complement strand
AAAATTCCCGAACAGGTTATAATATTACCAAATTGAAAAATTCTCGAATAAAAAATTTCCCGAGCAGTTTATAATATAGCAGAATTGAAAAAATTCCGAATAATAAAATTTCTGAATAATGAAATTCCTGAACTAGATGATTCCCGAGCTGGAAAATGCCTGAACAGCGTTATTGGTAAATTTCCGAATAAGAAAATTTCCTAAATGAAAAATACCCGAGCAGTTTATAATATTGCCTTATTGGTAAATTCCTAAATAAGACATTTCCCAAATTGAAAAATTTCCGAATAAGAAAATTCCCGAACAGGTTATAATATTACCAAATTGAAAAATTCTCGAATAAAAAATTTCCCGAGCAGTTTATAATATTACCAAATTGTGAAATTCGCAAATAATACATTTTCCGAATAGTTCATAATATTGCAGATTTAAAAAATTCCCAAATAATAAAATCTCTGAATAAAGGTATTCCTGAATTGTATGATTCCCAAATTGAAAAAATCTCTGAACAGTTTATAATATTGCCTTATTGGTACATTCCCAAATTAGAAAATTCACGAATAACAAAATTCCCGAATTGAGAAATTCCCGAATCATGAATTTTCAAAATATAAAATCCCCCAACATTTTCTAATATTACCAAATTGAAAAATTCCCGAATGATAGATTTTCCGAACAGTTTTTAATATTGCAGAATCAACAAATTCCCGAATAATAAAATTTCTGAATAATAAAATTTTTGAATTGGAAAATTCCCGAACAGTTTATAATATTGCCCAGAAGGTAAATTCCTTCATAATAAAATTACCGAATGAGAAAATTCCCGAAAAATTAAATTCCTGAATTAGAAAATTCCAAAACAGTTTATAATATTACGAATTTGAAAAATGCCCAAATAATAAATTTCCCGAGCAGTTTATAATATTGCAGAATTAAAAAATTTTTGAATAATAAAATTTCTAAATAATAAAATTCGTGAATTTGATAATTCCCGAAATGGAAAATCCCCGAACAGTTTATAATATTGTCTTATTAGTAAATTCCCGAATAATAAAATTCCTGAATAATGAAATACCTGAATGGATAATTCCCGAATTGGAGAATTCCCGAACAGTTTATGATAATGCCTAGAAGTTAAATTCCCTAATAATAAAATTTCCGAATAATTAAATTCCTGAATAATAAAGTTCCTAAATTGCATAATTCCCAAATTAGAAAATTCTCGAACAGTTTATGATATTGCCCAGTTGGGAAATTACCAAATAATAAAATTTCCGAATAATAAATTTCCCGAATTGGAAGATTCCTGAATAATGAAATTCCCGAATAAGAAAATTCTTGAATGATCGAATTTCGAATTGGAAGATTTTCGAATTGGAAAATACCCGAACAGATTATAAAATTGCCCAATTGGAAAATTCCCGAATACTAAAATTTCCTAATTGAAAAATTTCTGAGTAATAAAATTCTCGGACAGTTTATTATATTACGGAATTTGAAAATTTCCGAAAATGAATATTTCGAATTCGAAAATTCTCAAGCAATAAAAATCCCGAACATTTTATAATAATGCAGAATTGAACAATTCTCGAATAATAAACATCCTGAAAATAAAATACCTGAATTTGGAAATTCCCGAATTATGAAAATTCCCTACAGAAAATTTCCGAATGATAAATTATCCGAATATCCAAATTTTTAATTTTTTTTATTTGATTACTGTATTTTAAATAAATAAATATTATTCATAAAAAACTTTAATTATTCATACTCAGGCATTTTACAGTGTTGAGAATTTTATTTTTCGGGATTTTATAGTCGTTCCCTTGAATCCACAACGCTGCTGCCGTTTTTCAAGCTCGTGTGGCAACCGTCTCTCGCCTCGCGAATTGAGGAACTGCGTGGGCCAGTACTTTTAAAAAAAGCAAATCTTCAAATTTTCCCTCCAAAAAAAAATTTTTTTTTTTTTGACTTACAAAAAATTGCTAGTTTTACTGGGCAAAATAAATTTACAAAAATGAAAATTAAAGTTTAAATCAAGCGAGTAATGTAATCAAATAAGTAATAAATATTGCAAAAAAAAACAAAAGTAAAAATATAAATACGAATAATTTAAACAAGTTATTTTTTAATCTCAATTTCACTTTATCGTTTAATTTGACGAGATTTGGTTGTTTGCATAATATTATTTTCTAGTTTAAGTTCCTAGAGACCGCCCAGAGTGAAACGAGCGCATCTTACTATATGAAGAAGGGTAATTGAATTGATGGGCTTATTTTGCTTGAGACTATGAGGAACCAGAACCTATTATTACGAAACAAAATTTATGGCTTTCAATCCGGAAGAAAATCGCGTTCGCTTAACAAAGTTTCCAATAGCTATTACTCTCGATTTATTTAAAAAAGTGAATATTGCATTAAAATTCTTCTAAAGCCATAAGTTTTTTCTTTTATTAGCCATAAATTTTTCATAATTTTAATAATTTCAGATAAAAGCAAAATTTTTTGAAAATGATTTAAAAAAGATTTGTTTGAATTTTTATTTAAAAAAAAAACAAAAAAATGTTGCTGAAATTTTAGTTAAAGTTTTAGTTAGCAATAATTTGTTTTTTTTCCCTCTTGATATTTTTTGAAATTATTAGAGTTTGTTATAAAGATTCTTATTTTCATAGCATAGAATTATTTGTTTAAAAAAAATGTGTTATCCTTATTTAGCTTCTCCATATCTCGGGAGAAAGTTTTTATTATTGTAAAAAATTAAAACTACGATTTTTACTTGTGAAATTAAAACCATCAAATTCTTGGCCAATTTACTAGGAATTTAATTTTATTTGGCAGAATTTACAAAATGGCAGGAAAATTTAATTTTCCTTAAATATATGTATCTAGAAGTATTAGAACTTTTAGAAAAATTCAAATATAATTCAAGCCTTGAAAATATTTTTGAAAAACTCAAACAAAATGTAGATTTTTGAATATTCCGAAACTAGAGAAGCTTTTTAAAAAGTTTTTAAAAAATTAAAAAATTTTCTTACGGTTCCTAAGTGAATTTTAATTGACTTCTTTTTTTGAATTAATGTAAATATAATATTTAAAAAGATTTTTAAATTGTCAAAGAAAAATCTGGAAGATTTCAGGGCAATTTTTGTAATTTTATAGAATTTTTGAAAAGTTTTAGAAAAAATTTCAATAATTTCTAGGAATATTTAGAAGTTCTCGAAGTTTTTAATTGATTAAGAACTATTTTACAATTCTGAGATATCTCAAAAAATATTACACAAAATGTAGATTTTTTAAAAATTTTGAACAAAATTTAGAACCTTTTTAAGAATTTTGAAAGGTTTTTAGAGGTTAGAGAATAAAAAAATTTTCTTAAAATTAACACCAAATTTTAGAATGATTGTTCAATTAAAAAAATTATTTCAAAAGAATATTTGCAAAGATTTAAACAAATTTTCCAAAATTAAAAAAAAAAATCTGAAAGGCCTAAACGCAATATTTTTAATTTTCCAGATTTAAAAAAAGACCAGATTAAATTTGAATCATTTGAAGAGATATTCAGAAGTTGAAAAAAAATCAAAAGTAGTTTAAATCTTAAAAATATTTGCAAAAAATAAAATAAATGTAGAATATTTAATAATTTTAAAATAACAGAAGCCTTTTAAGAACTTTTAAAAGTTTCGAAAAAATTAAGAAATTCTCTTATGATTCCTGGGAATTTAACTGATTTTTAAATTTTTTTAAATTAATTTAAAATGAATATCTAAGAAAATTTAAAAAGACTTAAAGAGATTTCTAAAATTATCAAAGAGAAATCTCGAAGATTTAAAGGCAATTTTTTTTAATTTTGCAGAACTTTTGAAAAGTTTTAGGAAAAATTAAAATGATTTTAAAGACATTTTAGAATGTTTAGAGGTTTTTAATAGATTAGGAACTTAATTTAAGAATTGAAATATTTCAATAAATGTTAAAGAAAATGCAGATTTTTGAACATTTTGAAAAAAATTAGAACCTTTTTAAGAATTTTAAAAGGTTTCTGAGGTCTACAAAATAATTTTTTTTTCTTTGATTTCCGCTAAAATTTAAAATGACTTCATTTTGAAAAGTTAATTTTAAGAAAATATTTGCAAAAACTTCAAAACACTTTAAAAAATTTCCAAAATTATCAAAAAAGAGTCTGAAAGACTTTAAAACAATGTTTTTAATTTTCCAAATTTAAAAAAGTCAGATTAAATTTGAATTATTTTAAGATATATTTAGGAATTTCGGAAAATTTTTAAAATTAATTTTTTCACGATTTTTGAGGTTTATAAAAAAATTTTAAACAATTTTAAATCATTTCGAAAGATTTTTAAAAATTTCGTTTTTTAAAATTTTTTTAAAAATCGGTTCAGTTTAAAGATATTTAGGAATATTAGAAGTTCTAACAAAATAAAAAATTTTTCAAAACTTGAGAAGATTTCAAAAAATTTATAAAATCATTATAATTTCTTTGAAATTTCTAAAAGCCACAAATATATCTTTTAAACTTATTCAAATTTCGAATAAAATTTTTAAAAATTCTGTAAAATAAAAAAATAAAATTTTTTAATTTTCTAGATCCTTCTTCAACACATCTGAAACCTTTATAAACGTTTTTTAGTTTTTCTAAAAATCTTAAAAAAATTATATTTATAAAACTTTAAAAACAAACTGTGATATTAATTTCCTTGTTTTTAAATTTCAGATTCTAATATTGACTGGAATTCAAATGTTCCAAAACTTTTAACAAATATTTAATTATTCAAAATTATTATTAATCATTAAAAAACTGTTTTTCCTCAAATTAAAAAACTACACGTGCGCGTAGCGCGCGATTTATGATCACATTACTAAAAAAAAATTAAAGTACATAAATAAATAATGAATAATGAATACTGAATGATAAATAATAAAAAATAAATAATAAATAGTAAATAATAAATAATTAATAATCAACAATAAATTATAAATATTAAATAATAAGCAATAAATAATACATAATAAATAATCAATAATAGAAATAAAACAATATATAAAAAGTAATATATGATAAATAATAATTTATTAATACATAATTTATATTACATTATGTGTGCAATGCCTATGCCTTCTATAATAGATTTCTATCAAATAAACGATATAATGAAGACCAAACATATAATGATATTGACTAGAACCTTTTTTACTATGTGGTATCTCTTATGCAACCACAACCATTAGTATCGATTTCGAATAAACGGATACTTCGTCATGTATCTCTGAAATGGAAAAGAATGTCTTCAACGCAAAATTCACAAAAGGTATGATTAATAGCCCCATTATCGATGAAATAAGTGTGTTCACCTGTAGGTACCTTTCTTTATTAACTTTCAACAACGAAGTTATTTTGTTGACGGTATTAATCAATATTTTTATATTAAATGTTAAATTGTATCGATTACTGGTCTATTATGTTTGGAAAAGGAAGAAAAAAATCTGCCTTAGCCCGGATTTGAACCAAGGACACCACTATACATGAGTGCAGCGTTAACGGTGACGCGGGTCTGCATCTCTTTAGTTCTGACATCTATTGATCGCTAATCGACACAATTTCATATTTGGAATGAAAAATTAATTAATGCCCTGGTCAACAAAATGAAATCATTGATTAAATTAAATAAATTAAAAAAAAGTTTTAAAAAGTAAAAAGATACGAACCTCGCGTCACCGTGTATGTATAGAGGTGTTGCAGGTTCCAATCCGGACTAAGGCAAATTTTTTCTTATTTCAAAAAAATAATAGACCAGAGATCGACACTATTTAATATTTATCGTCAAAAATCAATTAAACATATTGTTAAACAAAATGTTATTAGTTTTTTTTCTGAAAAAGAATCTGGAAGATTTTAAAACCATTTCTTTAATTTTGCAGGATTTGAAAAAATTCTTCGGAAACTTCGAATTATTCACCCTACTTGCTCCTCTTTGTTTTTTACACAACCACTCCCATAATATCCCCTACTTTCCCATCCTTCATTTCCTTTCACTTCTCCACTTTTCTTACTTTCACTTCTTCATCCCTCATTTGCTCTTACTTTCGGACTTCCCTTCTTCTTACTTTCCCTCACTGCTCCTACTGCCCAGCTCCTAGTTTTCTTTCACTTCTCCTATTTCGTCACCCACACTTTTCCTACTTTCTCCTCCTAGTTTTCCCTGACTACTACTCCCATCACTTCCCCTACTCTTTAAACATCACTTCCACATTCTTCACTTTCTATTACTTCTTCACTTTCCTTTCACTTACTTATCTATCCCTAATTTCTTCTCACTTCCTACTTCCCTTACCCTTACTTCCTCTTATTCGACACCCCACACGTTCTCTACTTTCTTCTTCTCTTTTTACTTCATCACAACTTCCATTACTTTCCTTACTCTATCTTCCCTCATTTCTTCTTACATTTATACCTTCTTCCTCTCACTTACCAATTACCCATTCCTCATTTCCTTTTACTTCTTCACTTCCCTTGCTCACATTTTCCCACACTTCGCCTACATTCCCACTCACAATTTCTCCTCACGCCCCCTATTTCGGCACCTTACACTTTCCCTACTTTCTCCTCCTCATTTCGTCTCAATACCTCTTCCATCACTTATACTACTTCCCTGGACATTACTTCCAGTTACTTCTCCTTTTCCCTTTCTCTAACTTCTCCGTTTCCCATTTCCTCTCACTTCCCCACTTCCCCTATTTCGCCAGCCCACACTTTTTAATTTCTTCTACTCTTTTCACCTCATCACAACTCCCATTATTTTCATCACTTCCGTACTTCCCTAGCCCTCACTTCTTCTTGATTATCAACTTTTCTTCTGTCACTTCTTTATTCTTTATTTCCACTCACTTCCCCACTTTCCTTTCTCACACTTTTTCTCACTTCGCCTACTTTTCCACTTCTGATTTCCACTCACTTTCACTGTTTCAGCATCCCACACTTTCCCTACTTTCTCCTCCTCTGTCACCTAACTACAACTTTCATCAATTTCATCACTTCTAATTTCTTATCCCTTATTTCCTCTTACTTTTCCACCTTTCTTCTTCTTACATCTCCATTCCTTATTTTCTATCTCCCTTCCTCTTAATTTTTCTCATTTCGACTACTTTGCCACTCATGATTTCTCCTCACGTCCCCTATTTCGGCACCGCACACTTTCCCTACTTTGTCCTCCTCGTTTTCCCTTAATACCACTTTCATCTCTTATACTACTTCCCCAAGCATCACTTGCTTTTACTTCTTTACTTCCCTTTTTGGCAATCCTTCGTCCCTTATTTCCTCTTACATCCCCACTAACTCTATTTTGCAACCTCACACTTTCCCTACTTTCTCCTTTTCGTTTCCCCTCACTAACATTCCCACCACTTTCCCTACTTTCCCCTTCCTTATTTCTTCTTACTTATTCACTTCCCCTTCACTTACTTCTCCATCCCTCATTTCCTTACATTACCTCACTTCCGTTTCCCACTTCTGCTATTTCGGCACTTCATACTTTCCCTACTTTCTACTCCTCGTTTCTTCTTACTACCATTCATATTACATAGCCTACTTTATTATCTCTCATATCCTTTTACTTCTGCACTACACTTGCCCTCACTTCTCTATCTTACATTTCCTTTCAAATCTTGACTTTCCTTACCCTTCCTCGCCCTATTTCGCCACACTATAGTTTCTCAACTTCCTACTACTTTTTTCTCCTCATTGCAACTTCCATCACTTTCATCACTTCCCGTACTTCCCTATCCCTTATTTCCTTTTACATCTCTACTTTCTTTCTCTCACTTCTCCATTTCTTGTTTCCTCTTACTTCCTCACTCCCGTTTCTCACACTTTTTCTCACTTTGACTACTTCTAGGATCCTAATTTCCCCCTTACTTCCCCTATTTCACCACTCCACACTTTCCCCACTTTCTCCTTTTCTTTACCCTGAATATAACTTTCATCAATTCTATTACTTCTCCTACCTTCACATTCCTCATTTTGTCTTACTTCTTTACTTCCCTTCCTCTTACTTCTCTCTCCCTTATTTCTTCTTACTTTCCTATTTCCCCTTCTTACACTTCTCTTTACTTACCCTTCCTTTATTTCCTCTTACTTCTTCACTTCCTTTATCTCACCTTTCCATTGCTCATTTTTTCTTACTTCCTCACTTACCTTTCTCACACTTTCCCTCTTTGCGCCAACTTTTTCACTCCTAATCTCCCCTTACTTACCCTATTTTACCACCCCATATTATCCCTACTATTTCTTATTTTCCCTCACTACAACTTTAATCCATTTTATCACTTCCCCAGCCGTCACTTTCTCTGACATCCGCACTTCTCTTTCTCTCACTCCTTCTTCCTTTATTTCCTCTCACTTCCCTACTTCCTCTATCTCGCCACCTTAAACTTTTTCTACTTTCTCCTCCTCGTTTCCCCTCAATACTATTTTCATTACTTCCCCTACTTGCCCATCTTTTATTTCCTATTACTTTTTTACTTTCTCTCCTCTGACCACTACATCCCTCATTTTCTTTCATTACCCCCCTTCCGTTCCCCCTACTTTTCCTATTTTGCTACCTCATACTTTCCATGCTTTTCTCTCCTCGTTTCCTTTCACTATCACTCCCATCACATACTCTACTTCACCATCTCTCATATCCTCTTACTTCTACCCTTATCTTCCTCTCACTTTCTCATCCTTGATTTTTTTCAGAATTCCCCAATTTCCTTACACTCTTTTTTCCCTATTTCTCCACCATACACTTTCCGTTCTTTCTCCTCCTTTTTTCCCCTCAGTACAACTTTCATCACTTTTATCACTTCCCGCGCTTCCCTATCCCTTATTTCCTCTTACTTTTACACTTTTTCTCACTCTGCCTACTTTCTTACTTCTGATTTTGCCTCACTTCCTCTATTTCACTACCTGACACTTTTCCTACTATCTCCTCCTCGTTTTTCGTCACTACATTTCCTATTACTTCCACTACTTCCTCAGCTCTCACTTTTCCTTACTTCTTTACTTCCCTCATTTCCTTTTACTTCTCCACTTCGTTTTTCTCACTTCTTTATTCCTTATTTCCTCTCACTTCGCATTTTTCTTTTCCATACTTTCCCTCTCTTCACTTACATTTCCACTCCTAATCTGCCCTTACTCCCCCTTATTCACGACCCCACACTTTTCCTACTTTCTCATTCTCTATCCTCTTACTACAACTTCCATTAATTTCGCTCCTTCTTCTACTTTCACATCCCTCATTTCCTCTTACTTTTCACTTCCTTGCTTCTTACATTTCCATTCCTCATTTTCTCTTACTTCCCCACTACCATTCCCCTTACTTTTTTTTCACTTCGCCTACTTTCCCATTTCTAATTTCGCTTTACTTCCCCTATTCTCAACCCTACACTTTCCCTACTTTTTCCTCTTTGCTTACCGTTACTAACACTCCCATCACTTTCACTACTACCCCAGCCCTCACTTCCTCTTACTTTTTCACTTCCCTCTCTCTTACTTATCCGTCCCTCATTTCCATTCCCTTCTCCACTTCTCTGCCTCACACTTTCACTCATTTCGCCTACTTTTTCTCTCCTAAATTCCCCTGCTTTCTCCTATTTCACTACCTTTCTACTACCTTTCTACTACCTTCTACTTTCCCATTCCACATTTCCTCTTACTTCTTCAATTCCCTTATTCTCACTTCTCTATCTCTTATTCACACTCACTTTTTCATGTCTTATTTACCTTTACCTCCCTACTTGCCTTCCTTTCACTTTCTTCAACATTCCTTACTTTTCTAATCCTAATTACCCCTCGTCTCCCTTGTTTCGACACCATACACTTTGCCACACATCCCCTTCTTGGAAGAAAGTAAGACGGACGGACCCTAACAAAAGGATTGAACAAGAAGAGAAATGAAAGGCTTCATAGAGTCTTATCCTTTAGGAAAACACCATACACTATTGTTGTTTAACAATAAATCATGCTGTTGACCAAGGGAATTAGTTGAAGAGCATAAAAGTGTAAAAATTCGTTATTAGCTAAAGCATCTAAGCTAAAGCTCGTTTCCACTTTCGAGCTGTGGAACGGGTGATTGATCGTGTTTGCCTGTAATGAGTAAACATTCTCGTCAACGTAGTGCGAGGTTAGTAGAACGACTGCGACTCGAGCAGGCCAGGATCACTAACCAGCGCCCTCCTTTCCATAAGTAACGCCAATTCACGGTGCAATTTCAAGTACCATACCTACACTCCTCTTCCACAAATATTTCATAAGCTTCTAACCCTTCTAATTCTAATTCTAACGATGTTTGAACTTCCGTTGAAAGACTCAAGGAAGTTTCACTAATGCTTCAAATTATTCAATCAAAAATGATAAAACCACTACTTAGGGGCTAGCCACACGGAAAAAATGAAGTGTTAAAATTTTGAATGACTAAGTACACCACTCTAGGACAGGGCTAAACGTATTAAATTAATATAAATAAAATTTAATTTTAAGGGATTTTTTTTTAAGTTTCAGGTTTTAATAAAAGTTTTAGAAAAAAAAATGATAAATAAAATACTTAAAACTTTTGAAAGAATTTTAAAAAATGATTGAAAATTTGAAAGGATTGCAAATAATTTAAAACAAAATGTACGTTTTTTAACATTTTAAAATAAAATTTTGAATTTGTTTCAGAATTTTCCGAAGTTTCAAGATAATACAAACTTTTTCTCAAGATTTCTGGAAAAATTTGAAATGACTTTTTATTTTAAAAAATTAATTTTAACAGATTATTAAGAAAGATTTTAAAAGACATACAAAATTGTCAAAAAATAATTTGGAACATTTCAAGTGATTTTTTTTAGTTTTCCAGGATTTAATAAAAGTTTAAAAAAAATTGGAATCATTTAAAAAAATACTTAGAACTTTGGAAAAAGATTCAAAAATAATGAAAATTTGAAAACATTTCAAGTAAATTAAAACGAAATTCAGATTTTTTTAAATTTTGAAATAAAATTTTGAATTTGTTTCAGAATTTTGTGAGGTTTCAATATAATACAAACTTTTTTTCAGGATTCCTGGGAAAATTTAGAATGACTTTTCATTTTGAAAAATTTATCTTAACAGATTATTTAAAAGTATTAAAGGATATCAAAAATTGCCAAAAACTTATTTGGAACATTTCAAATAATTTTTTTTAGTTTCCCAGGATTTAATAAAAGTTAAAAAAAAATTAGAATTATTAAAAAAACTTTTTAGATTTTTTGTGCGAATTTTAAAAATAATTAAAAATTTAAAAATATTTAAAATAATTAAAAACAAAATGTAGATTTTTTAAAACATTTTTGAATAAAATTTTGAATCTGTTTTAGAATTTTAAGAGGATTCAAGATAACACAATATTTTTCTTAAAATTTCTGGGAAAATTTGAAATAACTTTTCCAGAATTTAATAAAAGTTTTAGAAAAATATTACAATTATTTAAATGAATACTTAGAACTTTTGAAAAAGTATCAAAAAAATTAAAAATTAAAAAACATTTCTAATAAATTAAAACAAAATGTAGATTTTTAAAGATTTTGGAATAAAATTTTGAATCTGTTTAAGAAATTTAAAAGTTTTCAAGATAATACAACGTTTTTCTTAAAACTCCTGGTAAAATTCAAAATGAATTTTTTTTATTTTGAAAAATTACTTTTAACAGATTATTAAAAAAGATTTCAAAAGATACCCAAAATTGCCAAGAAAAAAATAATTTGGAACATTTTCAGTTATTTTTTTTTAATTACTGGAATTTAATAAAAGTTTTAGAAAAAATTAGAATAATTTTTTCAGAATACTTAAAAATTTTGACCAAGTTTCAAAAGCAATTAAAAGTTTGAAAACATTCCAAATAATTTAAAAGAAAATGTAGTTTTTTTACATTTTAAAATAAAATTTCTCAACTGTTTGATGATATCGTGAATTTATATACTTTTCTACATCTTTGAATTGTATTTTGGATGTCTTTTAAGATCTTTTTTAATATTCTGTTAAAATTCATTGTTCAATGTAAGAAGTAATTTCAAATTTTCCCATGAATTTCAAGGAAAATGTTGTATTACTTTAAAACCTCTCAAAATTCTTAAATAGATTAAAAATTTTATTTTAAAATTTTATTTCAAAAAGTTAAAACCTCTACATTTCGTTTTTAATTATTTGGAATGTTTTTAAATTTTTAATTATTTATCACATTCGTTTAAAAGTTGTAAGTATTTTTGTAATTATTCTAAATTTTTCTGAAACTTTGATTAAATCCTGGCAAACGAAAAAAAAATTACTTAAAATGTTCCAAATTATTTTTTGACAATTTTGGATGTCTTTCGAAACCTTTTTCAATAATCTGTTGAAATTCATTTTTCAAAATAAAAAGTCATTTCAAATTTTTTTCAGAACTTTAAAAAAAAACGTTTTATTATCCTGAATCCTATCAAAATTCTAAAACTGATTCAAAATATTATTTTAAAATGTTAAAAAATCTACATTTTGGTTTTAATTATAGGGAATGTTTTTAAATTTTTTAATATTTTTGAAATACGTTTAAAAGTTCTAAGTACTTTTCTTAAATAATTCTAATTTTATCTAAAAGTTTTATCGAATCCTGAAAAACTAAAGAAAAAATCATTTAAAATGTTCCAAATTATTTTTTGACAATTTTCGACATCTTTTAAAACTTTTTTTATAATCTGTTGAAATTAATTTTCCAAAATGAAAAGTCATTTTAAATTTTTTTAGGAATTGAAAAATTTTTTAAAATCTGCAGTTTGTTTTTTAATTATTTGGAATGTTTTCAAATTTTTAATTATTTTGGAAATTTTTTTAAATGTTTTAAATATTTTTTAAATGATTCTAATTTTTTCTAAACCTTTTATTAAATCCTGGGAAACTGAAAAAATCTAAAAAAACTTAAAAAATGAGCTATTTTGTTACAATTTTTTTTTCTTTAGCTAAATATTAATCCTCTTTTACTGAATATTTGACTTTTTCAAAATTCAACTCTTCTGTTAAAAATTTAATTATTTTGTTAAAAATGCAACCACTTTGTTAAAAATTCTTTCAACTTTAGCTTAAAAATCAACTTTTTAAACTAAAAAATTAACTACTGTATCCTTGGTTAAAAATTGGTATTTTAAATTAAAAATTAATCTTTTTGGTTAAAAATGCAATTTTCTAATTGAAAATAGTCCTGTTCTAGTTAAGCATTCAACTTTTTTTTTTAATTCGCCTTCATCGGTAGAATTCAATTGTTTTTTAAATTGAAATTCAAAACTTTTTTAGATGAAATATTAATTATGACATTTTTTCTTAAAAATTCATTTTTTTGTTGTTCAAAATTTATCTCTTCAGTTGACACCTCATTTGTTTGATCGTACATTCACTTTTTTATTGAATAATTACATTTTGAGGTTGAAAATTAAACTATTTGTAGACAATTTTTCTTTCTGGATTAAAAATGCAATTGTTTAGTCGAAAATTTGATTGTTTGGCTTGAAAATTAACTTCTGTGTTAAAAATTAATATTTTTGGTTAAAAATTAAAATATTTATTTGAAAATTGAACTATCTTATTGAAAATTTGTTTTTTTTTTGTAAATAGCTTATTTTTTATCCGAAAAGTTGACTATTTCATTTTTTCTTAAAAATTGATCCATTATAAGTTCAAAATTCATTTATTTTGCAGAAAATTCACGTATTTTGTTAAAAATTCTACTATTTCGGTAAAAAATTAATCTTTTATTTAAAAAATTCACAATTTTCGTTGCCATTTTATCTATTTTGTTTAAAAATCCAAATTTTATACTTTAATTCAACTACTTAAATATTTTTTTTATTTGTTATTTTTTTAAATTAAAAATTAAGTGAATTTATTTTTGGTAAAAAATTTAAGGTTTTTGGTTAGAAGTTCAACTATTTCGATGAAAATTATCTTAATAGTTGGAAATTCTTATTTTATGGCTTAACAGAAAAATTTTTTCTAAAATATTTAATTTTTTAGCTTAAAAATTTAACTATTTTGTTGAAAAATGAACCATTTGGTTGAAGATTCCTCTTTTTGGATACGAAATTCATTTTTTATGACAGAAAAATCCATCAAGAACCAAGAAGATTTAAACAAAGAAGACGAATTTTTAACAAAATACATACATTTTCAACCTAATAGTTAAATTTTAAATAAGATAATTTTAAATAATTAAATTTTTTTTCCAAAATAGTTTAATTATTTATCCAAAAAGACGAATTTTCAACGAAGAGCATTAAATTTTTACAGAAAAATACGAAATTTAACGAAATACATGAATTTGAAAATAGTTAAATTCGTCACCAAAATAGTTTAATTTTTAACCAAATAGTTCAACTTTGAAAAAAAAGTTCTCTTTTCAACCAAGAAGATGAATTTTCGCGCAAGAATCTTCATTTTCTACCTAAAAAAATACAAGCTTTCATTAAAATGCATGAATTGTCAACCAAGAATTACGAATTTTTCGACAAAAAAAAACTAGTGAACTTTTTAGTTAAAAAAATTAATTATTAACCAAGAAAATGAAACGTCCAGAAAATATTTTAATTTCCAATTATACTGTTTTCAACTAATATTAAGAACCTTTAGCCAGAAAACTGCATTTTTAAAAAAGTAGTTCAACTTTCAATTCGCCATTTCAATTTTCAACTAAAAAAGATAAATTTATAACTGAAAATGTAATAGTTAAATTCTTTAATGAAAAATTTAATTTTCAACAAAAAATAAAAATATTCAACAATATCTATATTTTGAGAACATTCATTTTTATTTCTAAATTGTGAAAAAAAATTTTCAGCTCCGCTGGGATCCGAACCCAAGTCTTCCAGATTGCCGGTCTGATGCTCTACCCACTAAGCTATTGAGAGAAAAGATTAATCTTGTCTCTCCGTAGCTTAGTGACCTGAGTGACAAAAACATTACCATTATATCATTTACTACATTTTCCTGATCAAAAAACATAACATCAAAATTAT
>JAUELO010000273.1:9321893-9332154 GCA_032357855.1 Amphibolips quercusostensackenii | reverse complement strand
TTTTAGTTTTGTTTATAATAAATGCTCAATGCTTAATAACAATGTAATTGTTTAAAAAATGACTTTAGAAAAAAAAACGAAAAAAACACCTGGAGATATTGCTAAGGCGAATACAGGGTTATTTTTATTTTTTTCCTACGGTTATTACGTTAGTTTTAATTCAATGCTCAAGCCTTAGATCTATATGCATAGCTAACTTCTGGGTCGTAAATAATTCACCTTCTTTGCTTGAAAATTTAACAATTTTGACGAAAATTCGTCTTTTTGTGCATAACATTAATCTTCTTGGTGGAAAATTGATCTTTTCAGTCGAAAATTTAGCTACTTGGTTAAAAATAAAACTTTCTTAGCTAAAATTTAATCTTTCTTGATTGAAAATTAAATTTTTTGTTCAACAAACGTCTTTTTGAGAAGAAAATCATTCTTATTTCTTAAAAATGTATCTATTTGGTTGAGAATTCAACTATTTTGTTACAAATTCGCCTTTCGTAATAGAAAATTAAACTTTTTTTTTTTTTAATTCATTCTTTTGTATTGAAAATTTCCCTTTTATTGTAGAAACGTCATCTTCCTTGGTTAAAAATGAAGTTTTTAGTTCAATCTTTAACTTTTTTCCAAAATTCGTCTTTTTGGTTTAAAAATTCAACTATTTTGTGTTGAATTTCAATCTTTTCTGTCTAAAAATTAAACTATTTTGTTAAAATTTGTATTATTATTTTGAAAATTCTTTTTTGTATTAAAAATGCACATTCCATGCTTAAAAACTACCTTTTTTGTTGGAAAATCAACTGCCTTTAAAAAAAATTGTCGTTTTGGCTTGAAAATTTAAATAATTGGATAAAAATTTAACTATTTTGTTGAAAATTTATCTTTTTGGTTGAAAATCCATCCTAATCCCCCTGTTTTGACAGCACTTTGGGCCGAGAAATCTAGGATTAATATATGAAGGGTCCGCGGTCTAAACCTGTTAACTGACACTTTCTTTTAAATTAATTTTTATGTATTTTCTGGAACATTTTTTATATACAGTTAATATCCCGCAAACGAAACGGAAAAATTTCTTTTAGGTTTTTATATGGATTTTCGAAAATCGCGTTTTCATATCAACAGCATAGGCCCGCGGTCTAAACCTGTAAACTGCTTATGGCGTCTTACGGGAAATCCGTATTTTTCTCGAATCGGCAGAAAAATGCACATTCAAAAGCGGAAAGTGGTAGTGCACTGCCGATAACAGATTTAGACCGCTGGACCCCTTCTAGATAACATATGAATAGCTTTCACTTGACATATAACGTTCGATTTTGATTAAAATGTTATAAAACCAACGTGTATTATTTTTTTCTAGTAAATAAACAAAACACATTTTACGGTTTAAAAAATATTGAAAATTGCAAAAGTAACAACGATTTTCCTTCGCCGTGTAAAATTTACGAAATGTCAGTTAACAGGTTTAGACCGCGCACCCTTCAAATATAAGTAATTGGTATCAAGTTCTTTAAAATTTTGTCGAATTCAATTAGTTGTCCGAGATGAAAACGCATCTTGAGATTTTTTAAGAAGGGTGTTTATTAAATTTCGATTGCAATGGCACATTCTATGGAAAATAAAGCAGTGGCGTTGTTAAGAACCGAGAATGTAATACGAGTCATGAGAGTTCATAATATAAGGATAAATCAAGTCAGCATATTTCTTTATATAATGTCCGAATGCCTTCCCACTCAGATCATTGTCAACGGACTTTCGGTCCTTTGACCCCTCATCTCATCTTCTCAAATCACTTTTTTATTGTTATTATTTTCCATTATTTTTTTGGAACTCGATTAAATTTCGAGTATTTTTGTTTCTCAAATTTAAAATTTGAGTTAAACTTTTAAAAGAATCGATATTGACAGTTTCCTATTACAATTAGAGTAACTGACAGTAAAACATTGTTGGGAGTTCCCTGGTTTCTGTTGGTTATCAACAATATAACCGGAAATACTGATAAATTCGTATCCGCTAGCCACCCACTCCCCCTTTTTCCTAGTTTCATCTTCCCTTCAAATGTCCTCAATTTTTATATTTGTATTTTTTTATTCATTTTGCTTATTTATATTTACATGGAGATTATTACTAAAATTACAGAAGAAGATTGACGTGATTGCAGTTTTAAATTTCATTGAAAGGTGCAATTGCAAATTTTAAAAAATTTTTATTTTAAAGGCGTCAATTTGACAAGTTTTTCGATTTATCATTATTTATTTCGAAAATTAAATTCCAAGATAAAATTTGAAATTCCATTCATCTAAAGTATTTTCTTCCAAATTTTTTTTTAAGTGTCGCATTTTTTATCAATTTAGAAGGTATCTCAATAAAAATTATTCTACTCTCAAACGTTTTCATGTCGAAGGCTTGGAAGAATTTAAAATTGTTTAAGGTACTTCAAATTTGAAATTATTTAATTAAATTTTTAACCCGAAAATACGAATTTTTATTAAAATAATTTACTTGCAACCAAATAGTTGAATTTTAAATACAAAAAGACGAATAAAATTTTTAACAAAAAAATTAATTTTCCACCAAATACTTGAATTTTCAACGCAGAAAGGCGAATTTTTAACAAAACAGTTGAATTTTCAACGCAAAAAATGAGTTTTTAACACAAAAATATAATCTATCAAGAATAAGAAATTTTTATTTAAATGTTAATTTGCAACCAAATAGTTGAATTTGCAATAAAAAAGACGAATTTTTAACAAAAAAACTTAATTTTCAAGCAAACAGTTAAATTTTCAACAAAATAGTTGAATTTTCAACAAAAAATGTAATCTTTAATCAGAATTGGAAATTTTCATCAAAAAAGTTTATTTGCAACAAAAGACAAAAGACGGCTTTTCAACAAAATGGTTGAATTTTCAACCCAAAAAAATTGCAGCAGAAAAAATTTTCTTCAACACAAAAATTGAAAATTTTATCAAAAAAGTTAAGTTGCAACCAAATCGTTGAATTTTGTACCCAATTGTGAAATTTTCAAGACAAAATATTGAATTTTCAATGAAAAAAGTTAATATTCAGCCCAATATTTGAATTTTCAACTCAAAAATAATAATCTTAAAAAAAAAACATGAAATTTACAATCGTAAAATGGGAATTTTAATAAAAAAAGTTAATTTTCAACTAATTAGTTGAATTTTTAAGACAAACTATTGAATTTTTAATGAAAAAAATTTTAATTCTTAACCAAATAGTTGAATTTTTAACTCAAAAGTAATCATTTTTAAAACAAAACTGTCAAATTTGCAATCATAAAATGGAAATTTCAATAAAAAAAATATATTTTAACCAAATAGTTGAATTTTTAAAACAAAATAATGAATTGGCAACAAAAAAAAAGATAATTTTTAACCAAATAGTTAAATTTCCAATACAAAAAATCAATTTTCAACAAAAGAAAACAACAAATTTTCAACAAAATAGATTCAAACTATTTGCAATAGTTATGCAAATTACTCGGTATTACCTAAAACACTTTGGATTAAAATTTAATTACATTTGAACCTGGATTTCTCGTAGATTTTGGGACTGACGGTGTCAGCTAGAGAGGTCCACCGAAAGTAAGTAGTCAGGGGCGTATGAACGTACCATCTTTGGTGGATTTTTCTGCATGGTCAGAAATATCTGAAAAATTCTTTTTTCTAATACCATTCGAAGATAGCAGCATCCGAAAGCAAATTATATTTTGCAACAAACCTCCTTGCAAAACTCTTGCCAGCTCTTGACAGTTGGAAATTACAAAACGTCGTAAAGGGAAGATAGGTTGGGTAGTTATACGACAGAGCCACTAGTTTAGAACCATCAACGAAATTCAAATTTTAATGAAATATTAACAAGAGATCTTACAGTAA
Source organism: Amphibolips quercusostensackenii (assembly GCA_032357855.1). Taxonomy (NCBI): domain Eukaryota; kingdom Metazoa; phylum Arthropoda; class Insecta; order Hymenoptera; family Cynipidae; genus Amphibolips; species Amphibolips quercusostensackenii. The sequence continues at coordinate 9,328,270 of JAUELO010000273.1, read as the reverse complement.
ATAAATAATTTAAAACTGTAGTGTGAAATTTTTGATTAAAATGACTTGATATTCACTGCTCTTGCTCATTAAAAGTGCTTCAAAAATAACTTCGAGATACACAAGAGTTTGCGTGTCTAGTGTCACTGTTATCAAGGTCAAGTCCCGCTATCGTGCTTATTCGCTACGCAATTGTGTGTGCTTTTTCTGCTTTAGAGTCAACTGCGATGCAACGTCATGTTGCAGTTACTCAGCTAGGCCGTTAAGGTACAGCGCTTTATCACTACGCTCCTGTTTTTTCACGCTAGACTGACGATGAACGACCTCCCCTTCGGCCCCGCGGTCCCTCTCACCCAAGTCTGCGGCACGGCGTCAATTCCCGGCGGGAGGTAATCAAGGGGAGAGAAATCCAGGTTCCAGTGTATTTAAGTTATCTAAATTACTTTGAACCACCTAGATTAAAATTGGACAACCCTGGATTAGATCTGGATTAGACTAGAATACTCTGGATCACTCCGACTTATCAGTGGATTTTCCTGTATTACACTGGATTATTCTGGATTACCAGTTAGAATAAACAAGCGGTCTAGCGGATTGCCAGAGTTGTTCCCCCTCCCAGAAATCGGAAAAGTTAAGCTAGAGAGTAGAGAGTCCTAAAGACATTTTAGAGGGATTGGAGTATTTCTGGAAGTGTTGGCTATTGGCGACAATGTAATCTCATTTCGTGCTTCCTGTTCTGCTCTTAAGTCGAGAACCAGTAGGTCCTCCAGTGTTACGAGGGGTTACCGGGGCAAGACTGCAGCGGGCAGCCAGATGTACCGAGGATGCTGAGAAAAGCAACATAATTATCGACATCTCAAGACAATGGGGCTCGTTAGGTGCTGTGAAACTACTGTTTGAGTCCCAAAGTCGGTTTGTGGAAGAGTCCTTGGAAGCGGTATTACTTCCTGTTTGGAAGCGAGCCAAGTTACTGACTGCTTATTGGGGGACTGCACTGTCTTCCTCAAACTCAGGACTTACATTTCTCCTTGTCTAGGGTCTCTTTAAGAGAAATCTAAAGCGCAACCAGCCAACTGCGACTACCCTCGTCTCCTGAACAGCCACCACCCACCACTCCCTTCGCAACCCACAATTGTCCGCTTTTCTCGAACCACAGCACATTTCCAACTAATGGACTCTGAAGGGAAAGACGGCAAAGACGCACACTTTTCCCTTTTTTCTGAATGCTTCCGAAGACGAGAACGACTAACTTTACAAATATCAAGCTGCCAATTCTGTAAGGATGTCAGACGAAAGGTGCGAGTTTAGCACTTTTTAAGGAAGTTCGATAACAGGGTAGCTAGCGAAATTTCGTATTCAAATTCCCGGATTTCCCGGATCGGAAACACCGTTTTGTCATATGATCTAGCTGTCTTAATTTAAGACCTTATTATCAGAAAAATTTTTGTTTGACTCAGGCAAACGTTTGCTTGAATTAAACATTTTTTAACCCTATATTATAGATAGAATTTGTTTGCTTCAAATAAAATTTCATTCAGTTTAACCATGGTGTGTTTGAAGCAAATAAATTTAATTCGAGTCGAGCAAATATTTTTTCAAATAGTTAAAATTGTTGTTTGACCCTATATCAAAGGCAGAATTTGTTTAATTTAAACAAACATTTTTCGAAGTGTAGCCAACACTTGCAGAAATACTACAGTCCCGAAGGGCGAAATAACTTTGGTGATCCTCACCAAAAAAATTGATTTGCTTTGAAGTGGTTAAACTTTAAAGAAAATTAAGTTTTCAAGATAAAAAAACGAATGATCCAAAGATAATTTTCAATCATAAAAGACGAATTTTAAACGCAATTCTTGAATTTTAAAATAAAAAAGATACATTTTGAACGAAAAGTGAAACCACTAAATAATGTTGCTAATTACCTAATTAAAAAAAAAGAATTCTCAACTAATTAAATTAAACAAAAATGACGGATTTTTAAAAATATTGTTGACTTCTCAACATAAATTATAAATTTCCAATAAGGAAGATTAATTTTCTACCCAAATAGACAAATTTTGAACAAAATACATAAAGTTCAATTTTGAACTCCTAAAGGATAAACATTCAACCAAAAATAGAATAGTTAATTTTTCAAATAAATAAATAAATATTAAAAAAAAAGAATTTCCAAAAAAACAGTTAAATTTTCAAATAAGTACTTTAATTTTCAACTAAAATTATAAATTTTTAAGAAATAAGTTATTGATTGACCATATAGTCTAATTTTTTACCCGAATTGTTAAATTTTAGATTTTAAACTTATAAAGGATAAATTTTCCACCAAAAATGATATAGGTATCTTTTTAGATAAAAAATTAGTTCTCCACAAAAAAAAAAGATTTTCCCATAAAACAGTTGAATGTTCAAATAAATGCTTTAATTTACAACCAAAAACATAAATTTTCAAACAAAAATTTAATTTTCAACCAAATGGACCAATTTTTTTTTACCAAATTATTGAATTTTTAACAAAAAATTGTCAATTTTAAACCAAAAATAAAATTAATAAATAATTTTACTAATTAACCAATTTTGAAAAATCTCAACTAACTAAATTTAACACTAAAAAAGGAATTTTTAGAAATATAGTTAATTTCTAAACATGAATAATGAATCTTCAATTAGTAATATTAATTTTTAACACAAAAAAAACAAATCTTAAACAAATTACATGAAATTGGATTTTGAACCTATAAAGGATAAACTTTTATCCAAAAATAGAATAGTTCATTTTTTAGATAAAAAAATTAATCTTCCACAAAAAACGAATTTTCAAGAAGATAGTAAAATTTTTTAATAAATACTTTAATTTTTAATCAAAAATATGAATTTTCAATAAAAAATATAAATTTTCAAGAAAAGGTTCATTTTCAACCAAATAGCCTAATTCTTTACCGAATTGTCGAATTTTTACTATAAAAGATCAATTTTGAACCAAATGCGAAACCGTTAAATTTAAATTTTAAAAAACTTCCTTATGAAGGATAAATTTTCCAACAAAGAAGACCAATTTTCAGTAATTCAGAATTTTCAACAAAAAAAGCTAATTTTCAACCAAGAGAAAACGCAGAAAGATAATTTTTAACCAAAAAAGATAATTTTACGACCAAATATATGATATTCCAACTAAAAACAGAATCTTCAACCAAAAAAATTAATAAATTCTCAACGAAACATGCAACCAAAACAGTGGCAGTTTTAATTAAAAAAAAACTTTCAACCACAAATGTTTGAATTTTCAACCAAAAAGTTTATTTAATAATCTAGTAATTTAATTTTTATATTTTTATGTATAATTAATAAATTCAACAAAAAATTTAATTTTCAAATTTTTCTTAGAATTGAAAGATTTCAACAAATGCTGAAAAAAACTTTTTTGATTCTAAAACGTTTCACAAAAAATATTACTTTCTCTTTCAAACTCTTATTCCAAAAAAAAAATAATTTGGTTCACATAAAATCTACCAAATTTTTTTGATATACAAACATGAATTTTTGAAAAATAATGTCCAAATAAAGTAATTGATGTTTTCTATACAATTTGACCTCATCTTGCTGGCTAAAATTTAAAAATATGAAAAGTTGATTATATGGAAAACCCCTTTTTTTTATTTTATCGAATATAAAAATTTGACTTTTTATGAGTAAGACATTCTGTGAATTTTTTTTAGGCCAAATAATTGTTGTGGCAACAATAATGCGTCAAAAATTTTAAAAATTTTTGGAAGATTTTAATACTTTCAGTTTTTCTCAGACACAAAAATCATTTCTATAAACGTTAAAACACTCAAATAATTTTTAAAATCTTTGCAATTTATTATAACATTTTTCTGAGCGTATAAAAACTTCATCGGACTAAAAATTTGCCCAATTTAATTAAAAGATTTTAGAAAATTAAAATGGCCAGACCCTTAATTAATTAAAGATTTAAAAATTTCTAATTCTCAAAGCTTAGGAAAAATCGCCAATATGACTTGATTTTCGTTATTTACATAACATGTCAAATTTTCAAAAATCTTGTGGAATTAAAAAATTTACAGTTTTTTTATTGTTTTTCAAAATATGACACAAAAGAAGTCTGAGAACTGTACTGAATCTAGGAAGATCACACAGTAGATAAAGTAAATTTTAGCCAGCCCTACGCAACGAAAAATGCTGGTATATTCTAGATTGTTTAAAAATCCTCGAGGATATTTTGTAAGCATCTAAAACATTTTAAACATTACAGAATATTTAAGAAATTTCTAGAATTTTCTTCGATATTCTTAAATGTTCTATAATGTTATAGAATATTCTGATAGCTTATAGAATACTCTACAATATTCAGATATGTTTTAAAATTCTCTACAATATTCTGGAATATTTTCCAATTTTCTAGAATGTTTTGAAATTTCTCAGATTCTTTTAGAATTGTTGAATATTCTAGAAATGTTTGAATTTCTAGAATGCAAGATTCTAGAAGGTTCTAAAGTTTTCTAGAATGATCTGATTTTAGAATGTTTTAAAATATTAGTTTGTTCTGTAATATTCAAGATTTTTCTAGAATATTTATAAATATATTTGAATATTTTAAAACATTTTATAAAGGTTCTGGAAGATTCTAGAACGTTTTGAACCCTAATTAAGCTAGAATTAGAAAGCTGTCTAAAACAGTTAAAATAAAAATTTATATAACACTTGTTTGCTATTTAAATTATTTATAATTTCAATCCATTTCCAAAAACTCTATACGTCGACAAGATACTATCTCCATATATTTTTTTTTATTCATAAAAAAAATCTTCCAATGAATTGCCAATGTGCCAATTTGAAATCAAGTTTTATTTTCTCTCAAGATTTTTGCACCGAATACTTTTTACTGTATAAACTAGGAGTCAAAACTAAAAACGAGATGCAATTTTGAAGATAATTCCAAAACATTCCAGATTATAATAGAAATTTTTTAAAAAGTTCTAGAATATTCGGATTTTTTAGGACAATGCGAAAAGTTGCGGATTCTTTTAAGCTTCAAGAATATTCTAGCATTTTGTTTGCTGTTCAATAGAGGAAACTTGTACATGGTGGATGAAAAAACTTTAGAGTCAAAATATTGATAAATGATCAACAAATGCGAAAAATAAATAATTAAAGTTAGAATATTTATTTCAAGAATAGCAACGCGATAGCATTACCTATATTAGCCACTTATCCTAAATTAATTTTATTTCATTCTTAAACAAGAAATTTAATTTCTTAAAAACCGATAATCTGTCGGCTAACAAAATTTTCATCTCCACCTTAAAAAGACATACTAGCTTTCCCTACTCTCATTAAAGATCCTGATTTAAATATTAAAAATTAGAAAAAACGAAGGTCTCTCTCTGAATTCGAAACAAGGACTGACAACAAAAACCTGCATTCTACATTTGTAAATGTTTCAATAACTCTGCAATAGTTAATGCAGCCTAGAATCTGTCAGATGTCCCATTCATCATTCATTATCCTCCACAGACTGCTTCATTCTCACGCTGTCCACCACAACTCCTGGCAATAAAATGAACTAAGGAACGCTTGAAGCATCTAAACAAAAAGGAGAAATACAAACCCTGATTAAAACATTCAAAAAAAGATTCTCATGACTCTTTAACAGCAGCGACAATTTATAGGTTCTAACGAGTAATCACTACCTGGACTAATTGACGTTGAAGAATTTATACATCTTTTTTCTGTAAAAAGGATTCTAGCGTCTTAGAGCAAAGTTCTCCACACAAAGAGGAATTAATTGGTCCTGGCCCGTGATTAGTAGGTCTTTCGGAATTACCGCGATGCTTCCACGATGATTAATGTCTCGGCGTTGCCAACTTTCTCACTGAAGATTAATACTAGAAGTGGCGGAGAAGAGGATGCTGAAAAGGGCGAATTTTAATGCAGCGACGACGGTTTGTCTCTGCAAAGGATATTGCGCAGACTCAAAATTCTGATGTCCGGAGTTTCCCTCAGTCTGTTCAATGTTCATACTTGTTAAGCCTGCTGCGAGCAACCCTTTGGATCTAGTGTCATCACCTTTCGCACCAACAAATGTTTCAACCAAGGCAAGAAAATTCTGGTCAGCAGAAATTCGTCAACTTCATTTTCTATCTGTCATCATAGAGATTACAAATTTCCAAAACATATCACTCTTTGACATTTTCGAACTTTTCTTTTGGTACTTGACCAATGATAACTGAGTTTAATAGGTTTTTGATGTGGAATTCGAATTCGGAGACGGAAGGAGAGAACTGGTTCTATTTTTTCAGAAAAAGGGGGTCAAATGTCTAAAAAAAAACGTGTCTTTGGACACTTATGAGGACGTGTAAAAATGTAACGAGAGCTATCAG
>JAUELO010000273.1:9269468-9286124 GCA_032357855.1 Amphibolips quercusostensackenii | reverse complement strand
GGGTAAAGTCGGCTAGAGTACGGGGTGAATTCGAGTAGGCTACGGAGCAAAGTCAATCGCGAGACAGGATAATGTCTGCTAAGTTACAGGGTACAGTCAGCTAGGGTGCGGGGTAAAGTGATCTAAGGTACGGGGTGAAGTCGGGTAGCTTACTGGGTAAAGTCGAACAAGTTACGGGGTAAAGTAGGCTTTCAGGCTAAATTATCGCAGACTTTTGAAGTTTCTTTCTATTTATTTCAATCATAAATAAAGTGTTGAACTTAAGAGGAATAAAAAAGGTTTCCATCATATGTGAATGGCACTACGGTCGGCACGGGTTAAAAAGCGGCGATGCTTTGAATCTCATCGGCAGATAATCAGAGAAAATTGATCGGTCTCGCAAAGAGAATGAACGCTCGTTATATTCAGGTTTGCACAGCTCTTCGTCAAAGCGTTGTACTTGAACCTAGGGAACTCTAGGCATACTGACATTAATCCGGGATGTGAAGTGTTGAAGCTCTTTGGATTTTGTCCCACCTTTATTGTCATTAGAAAAACATGCTCAAAAACTGACCTTAGGTTTAATCGTATTTTTTCACAGCAAAAAAAATGCTAAATAATTTTTAGGACAGAACTACTAGAAAAGTACTAGAAAAGTACTTTCAGTGACATTTGTGCAAGACAGTAATTCAGAAATCATGAATGTTGATTTATAGCTCAGCAAACTATTTTCATTTTCGTGAGTTTTTTCTTTCAGAGGAAAACTTTTCTTCTAGAATCGACGTAAGGAAACTTTTATGTCGCAGTAGCTAAACATGTATTTGGCTGAACAGATTTGTAGATTTTTATTGAAAACGAAGTAGAAACCATAACAAAATTAACTCTCGATAATGTAAATTAAATTAATTTATAATAAATTTTTACAAAACAATAATTGTTTGAAATAATTATGCACTACAGTAAATTTTTTTTAACATTTTCCAATTGTAAAAAATATTCATTAGTTGCAAAAACATTGCAAATTATTTTTATTTCAGTACCTTTCAGCGACTTATTTAATTGATAGTTTAAAACTGAAACCAAAAAATTAAAAATGTCACAAGACCAAACTTCGTTTAAAAATTAAACAATTATTAAATTAGGGTCTTGAAACAAAGCTTTTCTTCAATTGTTTTATATTTCAAATAATTTTCTCATTTCCTTACTGACAATGTTAAGATTAAAAATTTAGCTAGAGCCAGTGATATTTTAATATCTCTTAATTTGATTATTTCCATAAATGGAATACCGGCAAGAGCATTAATTAAAACGTGTGAACGAGATAGGAAGGATTTTGATTAAAAATATAATTCGCCCTCGCAGAAAATGAACTGCTTTGTTTTAGTTTTTACGAAGAATCTAAACTTCATCTGCGGGTTAAAATATTAAAAAATTTCTGGATCTTAATTATCTGGATCGATGTGAGTTCCCACTGATGATTCTTTTCCAAAGCTGGTGTTTCGCGAAGCGAAGTACACTCATACGTGAATTAAAGTTTCCGATAATTGTACCTTCAGCTGTAGTCACTTTGTAACTTACCTATGCATTGAGCCCACGATCTCTCCAACGATCTCTCATCATCTTTCGTTGTCTGCGAGCACTCAAGTCTGCGTTCATTATGCATCAGATCAATGAGACAATGGATCAACCTTTACAGAAACTATTGAACTAAGTAAAGCTACCCGCAAAATTGGTAAAAATTATTATTAACTTATTAAAAATGAACATAAGGATGGTCTAAAAGAACACTGAAATTTTTTTTTTAAAGTAAAACTTCATTTGGGAGAAGATTGAATTAAAAAAAACGGGCGACTTTGTAACCGAGCGACCGCACGACTAGGAATGGGAGAAATCTGTATCTTACTTTCCCCTTTCCCCTTTCTTTTTTCCTATTACCTCTTTTTTACTTTAATCTTTTTCTACTCTTACCTTTCTTCCTTGCCCTTTCCCCTTTTTTCCTTTTCAATTTTGCTTTTCCTCTTTCCTTTTTCCCTGTACATTTCTCCCTCCACTGATATAATTTCTCTTTTACCGTTCCCTTTACCCATTTCTCTTTCTTATTTTCCCCTTTCTTATTTTCCTTTTGCCTTTACTTTTTCACTTTCCTTTTTCCTTTCCTATTTTTCGTTTTTCTTTTAACCTTCCCTTTTCTTTTTTCCACTTTTGTTTTTTCCCCCTTTACCTTTCCTATGTTCACCTGTTCTTCTTTCTAATTTACCTGTTATCATTCCCCTTTTCGTTTTTTCTTTTTCTCTTTTCCCTGTTCCCTTTCTACTTTCCCTTTTTCAGTTTCCCCTTTCCCTTGTACTTCTTTATTTTTTCGTTTCTTACTTTCCCTTTTAACTTTTCTTTTTTCTCTTTACTATTTCATATTTTCCCTTTCATTTTCCCTTTTCCAATTTCCCTCTTTCACTTTCCCCCTTCCTATTCCTTTTTTCCTTTTCCTTTTTTCCCTTTCCTTTTTTCCCTTTCCACTTCCCCTTTTCTATTTCTTCTTTCCATTTCCACTTTTCCCCTTTTCATTCCCCCCTTTCCCTCTTTGATTTTCCCCTTTCTCTTCTACCTTTTCATTTTTTATTTACCACTTTCCCTTTTCCTTTTTCACTTCACCCTTCCCCCTTTTTTATTTTTTATTTCCGTTATTCCTTTTTGCTTTCTCTTTTCCCCTTTTCACTTTCTATCTTTCCCTTTACCCTTCCTTATTCACTTCACCCTTCCCCCTTTTTTATTTTTTATTTCCGTTATTCCTTTTTGATTTCTCTTTCCCCTTTCCCTTTTCTCCTTTCCTATTTTTTTGTTTCCTTTCCTTTTCCACTTGCTGTTTTCCCTTTCCATTTCCGTTTTCACTATACACTTTCCCCCTTTATACTTTCCCTTTCCCATTTTACCCTTTCCACTTTCTCTTTACAGTTCCCCTTCCCCTTTTCTTTTTTCTCTAGAAAATTTCTCTTTCTCCTTTCCCTCTCCTATTTTTCCCTTTCTTATTTTCCTTTCCCTTTCACTTTTCCACTTTCCTTTTCCCTTTCCTGTTTTCCCTTTCACATCCCCCTTTTCCACTTTTGCTTTTCCTTTTCCCGTTCACCTTTTCTATGTACACCTTTCTAATTTTCCTGTTCCCTCTTCTCTCTCGTTTTTTCTCTTTCCCTTTCACCTGTTCCACTTCTCGTTTTTTCCCTTTTACATTTTTCTTTTCCACTTTCTCTGTTCACTTTTTCTTTTCTCAATTCCACTTTCCCTTTTTTATTTTTACCTTTACCTTTCACCTTTTTATTCTTTCGTTTTCACTTTCCCTTTTCACTTTACCTCTCTCCCCATATTATTTTCCCTTGCTCCTTTTACTTTCCCTTTTCCACTTTCCCTCTTTCACTTTCCCTCTTTCATATTCCTTTTTTCCTCTTTCCCTTTCCTTTTTTCAGTTTTTCACTTCACCTTTTCTATTTCCCCTTCCCGTTTCTACTTTCCCCCTTCACACTTTCCATTTTTTCCTTTCCATTTTCCCTTTTCTATTTTTCCCTTTCCACTCTATATTTTCACTTTCCCTTTTCCTTCAATTATTTTCTCTTAAAAATTCCTCTTTCTTCTTTCCCCTGTTCCACTTACCCTTTTTTATTTTCTTTTTTCCCTTTTACCTCTTTATTTTTTTTCACTTTCCCTTTACCCTTTCTTTTTTCCTTTTTACTTTCCGTTTTCCCTTTTCTACTCTTTCTCTTTACCCCTTTTTTCTTCCTTTTTTACTTTCCTTTTCCACTTCCAGTTTTCCCTTTCCCCTTTTACCTTTTTCACATACACACTTCCTTTTTCCCTTTTATTGTTTCTCTTTACACTTTTCTTTCCTATTCCCCCTTTCCGTTTCCACTTTCCCCCTTTATACTTTCTATTCCTTCGTTTCCTTTTCTCTTTCACATTTTACTCTTTCCACTTTCTCTTTTCACTTGCCCTTTTCTTTTTTCACTTGCAAATTCCTTTTTCTCCTTTCCCATTTTCCTTTTTGCACCTTTCTCCTTACGCTTTTCTTTCTTCATTCTCCCTTTTCACTTTCCCTTGTTTACAAAACACTTTCCTTTCCCTTTTTTCCCATTTCACGTTCCCCTTTTCCTTTTTTCCCATTCACTTTTTCTTTTATCCTTTCCCTTTTACCTCTATATTTTCCCCTTCCAACTTTCCCTTTTCGCCTGTACCGCACAAAAGAGAGACTCGAACAGATTTTCCTTTTCCCTTTTATCTTTCTTTTTCTCTTTCTGAATTTCTCCTTTTCCCTTTCATAAATGTAAATAATGAAAAATTTGAAAACGCCTTAAATATTCAGTCATTTATATCTTTTAAAACTTATGATGATTCCTCAGGAAAAATTTAAATTTTATTCCATCAAAGTTTCATTTCTGGAGTGCCGTGTGGCCTTATTTTTCGAATTGTTATGTATATCGCCAGGAAACTTGTTCGAATCCACACAAAAGTCAATCGATTTTTTTTTCATTTGTTCAAATCCATAAAAAAAATCAATCGATTTTTTTTCTTTCTAGAAAAAAATTATGCTTAGATGTGGCGAAAACCCTATGATGTTTAACACGTATTTCCCATAAAAAAGACATTTTTGTACATTTTACTTAGAATTATCAATATTAGCTAAATCGAATTGAAACTCAACATCAATTTTACAATTTAGCCATAGAATATTAATAATATATTACTTTTTTTATCATATCCTATCCTCTTTTACTTTCCACTATTCCCCTTTCTACTTCTGCGTTTTTTTTCCTTTCCTGTTCCTTTTCTTTTGCCACTTTACCCTTTTCACTTTCTCTTTTCACTTCCCCTTTCCCTCTTCTTTTTTATCCTTTCCTTACTTTTTGTTATGTTCCACTGTCCCTTTTATACCTTCCCCCTTTCCTCTTCCCCCTTTTCCTAAATTCCTTTCCCTTTTCTTTTACCCATTCCATGTTTCCGCTTTCCCCTTTTCCTCTATCCCTTTTCCTCTTATTATTTCCCTTCTACCTTTCCATTTTCCCTTTTCCACTTTCCTCTTTCAACTTTCCTTTTCCTTTACCCCTTTCGCAAATATAAATAATAAAAAAATAAAAAATAAAAATAAAATATTGTTGAATTCAGAAAAAAAAAGATTTTCTATACAAAAAGTGATAAACTTCCAATAAAAGATTTAAGTTATTAACTAAAAATTAAATTTTTGACCAAAAAGAACAATTTGCAATCAAATTGTTGAATTTTTAACAAAAGAGTTAAATTCTTAGTTTGAAACATTAATTTTCTATTAAAAAAATAGATTTTCAGCAAAATACTTAAATTTTTGAATAAAAAAGTAAATTTTTAACAAAATAGTTGAATTTCCAATCAAAGAAGAATACTTTTCAACAAAATAATTTAATTTTCAAGAAAATATTTAAATCTTTATCAAAATCTTTGAATTTACAGCCTACTAAGATAAATTTCTAACCGAAAAAGATTACTTTTTAACAAAATAATTGAATTTTCAACAGAATAATTAAATTTTGAACTGAATATTTTAATTTTTAAATAAAAGAGATTAATTATCTAATAAAAAATATAATAGTAGTCTTTTTAACAAAAAATAGTTGGATTTTATTATTGGATTTTAATAATAGAGTTCACATCTAAACAATAAATGACAAAAATTAAAACAAGGGTATTTTCACGAAACAGGGGCAAAAAGAGGAATACTTAAAAAAATGAGAAAAATATGGGAATTATTGTGAATTCTGTTATTTATCAACAAATTTCCAATTTCTGAAATTTCCTGAAATCCTATTAGGGGAAGGTGGTAGGGGGTAGAGTAAGTGAGGGGAAATAGGGAAAGGGAAGTATAAGAAGCAGGGGAAGTAGGAGAAGTAAGGGATTTAAGGGGAGAAGGCGAGTGGAAGGGGAAGTCGAGAATGTAAGATGAAATCGGGATAAGCCTAGTAAAGCAGGGGAGGGGAAATGAGGGCAGAGCTGGAAAGAAAAGTTGGGAAAATTGAGGGTAGGCAAAGTGACGGAAGGGATAGTAGGAGGTGTAGTGTGAAGTGAGAGTGAGTAGGGAAAAAGAAGTTAGGGGTGGTAAGGAAAAGTGAAAGGGGAAAGTAAGGGGAGTGGTAGTAGCTAGGAGGAGGTTTGAACGACTTAATTAAGTACTTTTAACATTTTTATTTAAAATATATTTTTTTTTTCATTATTAACTGATAATATTAACTGCGAAAAGTATTTCCCGAGAACTTTTTTGCCTTTTTTTCTGATGAATTGCCTTACTCTAGGTATATTTTTAGCATAATTGTTACTGGTTTTCTGTAGCGAGAAAGGGGGAAACCGACGCTTTTAATCACTGTCAATGCAATGCAAAAGCCCTTGTCTCTGGCAGACAATCACGCGCAGACGTAAACAATACCGCTAAAGTTTGCCTGTCCGCTAAAACTTTTGGAGAAATTCTGTCGTCGATTGTACTGTAGCATCCACTTGAGGAGGAAGTACTTCACACACGAGACAGAAAGGAGGGTCTCCACTCGTTTTCCATCTTGCGCCTGCTCTTGTGACTGTGCAACGTCGCACATAATCCCGGCCACCCCTTAAGGGCCATTGCAAGCTCTTTCCTTTCGTCGGTATCACATACACTTCAGCATCGTAATTAGAGCAAGATGTACTGCAAGACCAGGAGAGCTGTAAAGTTCTGTACGCGTGATGCCAGAAACTCTTTCACATTTCTCTTACACTTCTTTTTCATTTTTGTCAGTAGAATTTGACAAAAAATGGTTAAAGCAGTCGTCGACTCTCTTATAATTTTCCTTTCCTGATCTCCCTACTTTCCTCTCTCCACCCAACCACCCCTTAAACGTTTCACTTTACTACTCTCTACCTCTCTCTTTACAACTTCTATGTCCTCTACTCCCACCTTTCCTTACTTCCCTGGATAATACTCCCCTTCCTTTACTTACCTTTCCTAGCCACCACTTTCCCTCCTTTGACTCACCCGCAGTATCCTACTAGTCTTCCCATCAATTTCATATTAACCCTCCCACACTTCGAATAATTGCCCCTACTTATCTAATCTTCCGTCACTTTTTAAGACCTCCTCCCCTTATTTACTCATAACGTACCCTCATTTTTCCTTACACACCCACATCTTATTTTACACCACTTCCTCTACCGTAATTCTCTCTTACTTTAACTAGTTCCCCTCACAGCCCCTCCATCACTTTTTTTCCTATCTCTCCTCACTTTCACACTACGACGTTTCCCTTATTTCCTACAAAAAAAAAATGTTTCATAGACTATTAAGACGTTAATTCAGTCATTTGAAACTCTCTCTTTCATACTTTCCCTCTCCTGATCACCCTAATTTTTCATATTCACTCTACTACTCCTCTCCAACTCGCACCACACTTTACGCTTCAATACCCCTGCCTTACCAACTTCTTACACCTCTACTCCCTTCTCTCCTTACTTCTCTAGATAATACTTCTTTTACCTTATTTCTGTTTCGCAGACACTGCTTTCCCTTCTCTGCTGATCCGCACTACCCGACTGGCCTTCCCTTCACTTTCATAATAACCCACTCACGCTTCCAATAATTTTCCCCATTTATCCACTTCTCATCTTTTTTCACTTCCCCTACTCTTCCACCTCTAATTTCCCCCTCCCTACCATTATTATTTATTGCTTACCTACCCCTAATTTTCCCGTACTTTCTGTGCTCTCATTTCCGCTCACTTCAAACACTTCCTCTTACTATCCCCTAATCATTTTCTTTCCTCATTACCCCTTAATTCCTCACCGTGATTCACTCTTATTTCCTTACTCCCATACATCCCTACTACCACCATTTCCCTCCCTTAATATTCCATTAATTGCACTACTTACATTGACATACTTCTACATCCCTCTTTTTTCCTCGGCCCCCCTACTCGTTCTCCTCTAATTTTTCCCTACTTTTAAAACCTTTTTCCCTCACTTGCCCACTCTTATTTTCCCTCACTTTCAATAATCTTTCCATTCACTTTAAATACTTCCCCTCACTACGCCTTTATCATTTTTTTCCTCACTTCCCTTTACTTACCCACCCTGATTCCTCCCTCATTTCCTTATTTCCCTACATTTCTACTAACCCTATTTTCCGCACTTCATTTACCCTTACTTGCTTTACTTCTCCTCCCCTACTTCTCCACTATCATTTCCCCAACTCTTTCATCTCTTATTTACTCCTACCCCTTCACTTGTTTCCCCTAACTTACTTTCCTCTTATTTTTCCTTACTTTCTCTACTCTCACATCCTTTCACTCAACCTAATTCTCTTTACTACCCCTCCATAATTTCCTTTCCTAATTTCACCTTACTTCCCCACTCCTAATTCACATTTCTCCCACTTCCCTACATCCCTACTTGCCCTAATTACCTAACTTTATTTCCTCATACATCCACTACTCCCCTCCCCTTATTTCCCTTTAATCCCCTACTTCCTCTCCCCTCATTTCCCTTGCTAGGCAAAAAAGACGACGGGCGGACAGACAAACAAAACTACAAGGATTTCTACCCCAGGAAGAAAGGTACTTTTTTCACGAAAAAGGGAAAAAATAGAGCAAGAATTAGGCATTTATTTTTACATCTAGAAAAGGAGGTAAAATATTTTTACAACAAATTTTATAGCCTCTAAATAATGCTAAATTAGTTTTTTAATATTTCTGACACTAAAGAATTTTTTTTAACTGCATATACATAGGCTGTTAAAAATCTATTTAACGCGAAATGAAAAATTCCGGAAAAATATGAAATTTTTTAAATAAATAATTTTTATACAATACCCAATGCCCTCAGATTTAAACTAAAAATAGGACGACTGTAAAATCGCGAAAAAAATTCTCGAAACAAAAAATTTTGAAAAAGAAAAGATTTAAAATAGAAAACTACCGAAATTATAAAATTACAAAAATATAAAAATCTCGACTTAGACAATTCTCAAACAATGAAATTCCCGAATAATTTATGATATTAGTGAACTTAAAAATCCTTCAATAATAATATTTTCGACTAAAAATTGACGAATTTTAAAATATACGATACTGCGAAACTCCCGACACTAGAAAATTATCGAATTCAATCAAATAAAAAAATTATTTTCCAATAAATTATATTTCTTCCTCGAAAATACAATAACGAAATATTTTAATCAAAAATTTTTTCTCAATGTTTAATTCATTTTTTTCTTATTGCTTATATATGAAATAACAATAATTCAGAAAAAATATTTCGTAATGCGAAAGAATAATACAAGAACAATAATTTTAAAAAAACTACTATGCACATTTTCATCAAAAAAATTTTCATTGAGCATCGATAAAAAAATTTCTTTCATCAAAATATTTCATTACTTTATTTTTAATAAATAAATAATATTGATCTAAAAAACATTTTTTGATTGTTTGAATTCCAAAATTTTACACTGTTGGATATTGTGTAATTCAGCAATTTTCTGTCGCCAATTTTATTATTTGGAAATTTTCGAGTTCGTTAATATCATAAACTATCGGAAATATTACTGTTCGGGACTTTTCAAATCCAGTAATATTTCGGAAATTTTATAATTTTTAGGAATTCCTATTTCGAATATTTTATTATTCGGGATTTTTCAGTTATCTCAGATTTTTTAATATTCAGAGTTTTAATATTTGATTAATCCTTTAAATTGCCTTAAAATCTATGGAAATGGTAAAAATCCATGAAAACATGTAAAAATCATGAAAAATTCTATAAATATAAATTGAATTTAATTCATTTTTAGAAAACCGTTCACGTCCCTTGATTTTTATTTTCAAATATTGAAAACATTCAGTATTTAAAAATTCATGTTATAAATTTTTAAATATCAAGAGTTCTACAAAATTTTAGAACCAGTTTGATTATATTATATAATTATAAATTTTTAATAAAAAAAAAGAATAAATTTTTAATTTAGTATGAAGCTCCAGATCTTCGAGCTCGGACTTCAATATTTAAGTAGTGACGACTGGCTTTGGTCAGACAGCCCATGTAAATAGACAACGTACTCCCAGAGAAAGATCCATATTGCATTTAATCATGTCAAAATGTTTCTTGTATTTAAAAATGTTAGAATTTAATTTGCTTTCAAATACAACTGATTTGTTCTCTACAAATATATAATCCAATAACTCAGTAAAATTTAATTTATGTAACGTTCGGTAATTAATATTAAGTCAATACCCAAAATCACTCAATTTTGTATTATGAAAATTTATATTAATACCGGAAAGGATCTACTAATATTCAAAATTAATGAGAATTTCTGCAATTATTTGATAAATTAAAACCGTATTAAAAACAATTTTTATTGATAGAGTTTTTCAGAAAAAAAGGAAATTGAAGGGGGATTTTATTTATTATTAAAAACTTTTTATATCATTTGGGCATCTCGTGAATATTAAACGAAAATTTCCTTTAGCAGTAGCGCTTTTTTTAGAAAATTTTTTAGTCAATTTTTTGTTAAAAAGATTTTTTTATATCAGAAAAAAATCAAGAAGATTAAAAATGGAAAATTATAAAAATTAGGAAATTGGAAAATGTTCAGGTTAATAAAAAACCAAATAAGAAAACCCAACTATCTTTGGCTGAGACTTTATTTCTTTGGTTAACAAGTGTATTATTTGGTAGATAATTGATTTTTTTGTTAAAAATTTCTAATTATTTTAATAAAAATTTCAAAATTTGGTTAAAAAGTCATTCTTTGTTAAGAATTTAACTATTTAGTTGAAAATTACACTTTTTCTTAAAAAATTTATATTGTTGGGTTAAAAAATTATTTGTTTTGTAAAAAAATCGTCTTTTTGGCCTGAAATATAACAATTTGGTCAACATTTTTTTTCCTTTATGACTGAAAAATCTTTTTTGATTGAAAAATCAACTACTTTATTGAAAATTCTTCTTCTGGGCTTGAAAATTTACACAATTTAGTTCAATTTTTTTCATAGTGATAAATCTTGTTTGATTGGTAAATAAACTATTTTGTTTAAAAAATCGTTTTCATGGCTTAAAAATTCATCAACTGGATTGAACTTTTTTTTATTTTCGTCGATAACTTATCTTTGATTATTGAAAAATTTTTAATTGGTTAAAAATTAGTTATTTTATTGAAAAGTCAACAATTTTGTTGAAGTCTTGCTTTTTGATTTAAGGTTCAACTGTTTTTTTTAAATTAATTTTTTTGGCCTAACACTTCAACAATTACGTTAAATTTTTTTTTAACGATCAATCTTTTTTCATTGAAAAATCAACTATTTTCTTGAAAATACGTCTTTTTGGCTTTAAAATTCAGCAATTTGTTTGATCTTTTTTTCTTTTCATGACTGATTAATCTCTTTTGGTTGAGAAATCAACGATTTTGTTAGAAATTCATTTTCTTTCGATTAATTTAATAATTTTTTATTAAAAATTTAGATTTTTCTTAGTTGAAGTATTGACTATAACATTTTTCGTTTTTTTAGATGTTACATTTTTTGTCAACAATTTAGCTTTTATTGATAAAAATTCTGTTAATTAGTTGAAAAAATAATTATTTTGTTGAAAATTTAACAATTTTGTTAAAAGTCATGCTTTTTGATTGAAAGTTGAACTATTTTTACAAAAAATTCAAATATTTGGTTGAGAGTGACCTTTTTTTGAAAAATTAATATTTTTGAGTTAAAAATTCAACTGTTTTTTAGAAAATAATCTTTTTGGCCTGACAATTGAACAATTTGGTTAAATTTTTTTTTTTCAAACTGAAAAATCTATTTTCATTGAAAAATCAACTATTTTCTGATACATCTTTTTGGTTGGAAAATAACCTATGTTTTTCTAATCGTTTTTTAGTGAATTCAACTATTTTTTATTAAAAATCAAAGTAAAATATTAACTATTACATTTTTCATTTTTTTACATATTACATGTGTTGTCGAGAACCCATCTTTCATTGTTGCAAATTTTGTTAATTGATTGGAAAATTAATTGTTTTAATAAAAATTCAACAATTTTTCTAAAAAGTCATGCTTTTTGGTTTAAAATTCAACTATTTTCTTAAAAATTTGTTTTTTTGGCATAAAAATTCAACAACTTATTTCCACTTTGGTTCCTTTCATGACTGATCAATATTTTTTTTGGTAGGAAAATTGACTATTTTGTTAAAAATTTATATTTCTTTGGTAAATTTAACTATTTTGTATTAAAAATTAAAATTTTCTTTGGTTAAAAAATTACCTGCTACATTTTTTGTTAAAAACTTATCTTTTATGGTTGAAACTTTGGTTTTTATTTCAAATTTGAAAACACTGCCATAACGATAATTTTTCAAAGATTGCAAAGATTTTACAAAGATTTTGAAAATTTCGCAAAGATTTCAAATAGATTTTAAGGACTGCATTAAGATTTCAATGATTTCCCTAAAATTTCATAAAGATTTGTGAGATTTTGCAAAGATTTTGGACAGATAAAAAAAATTCCACAAAGAACTCAATGATTCCAATAATTTCAAAAATATAACCAAATATTTCCAAAAATATTTCAAATCTTTTAAAAAGATTTCACAAAGATTTCAATGACTTTCTAAAAATTTCAAAGATTTCAAATATTTTGCAAAGATTTCGGATAGATTTAAAAGATTTCACAAAAATTTCAAATAGATTTCAAAGCGTGCACAAAAATTTGAATGATGTTCCAAAGATTTCACAAAGATTTTAATAACTTTACAAATATTATCAAATATTTTAAAAATATTTCAAATATTTCGCACAGATTTCTAAAGATTAAAAAAAGATTTCCCAGATATTTCAATGATTTTTTAAAGATTTCACAAAGATTCTAATTGTATTGAAATTTTTTTTAAATATTCCTTAAGATTTCAAAAAGATTTTACATAGATTTTAATGATTTTTCAAAAATTTTAAAGATTTCAAAGATTTCACAAAAATTTTAGATAGATTTCAAATATTTCACAATACCTTAATGATTTCAATAATTTCATAAATATTGTCAAATATTTCAAAAATATTTTAAATATTTTGAAAAGATTTCCAAAAATACGGAAAGCATTTCACAAAGAGTTCAATAACTTTCTAAGGATTTCAAAGATTTAAAACATTTCGCAAAGATTTCAGATAGATTTAAAAGATTTGAAAAAAGTTTTTAATAGATTTCGAAAAGTGCACAAAGATTTCAATGATTTTTCAAAGATCTCACAAAGATTTCAATAATTTTACAAATATTATCAAATATTATCAAATATTTCAAAAAAATTTTAAATATTTCGCAAAGATTTCTAAAGATTTAAACAAGATTTAAAAAAATTTTCAATGATTTTTCAAAGATTTCACAAGGATTCTGAATGTTTTCCAAAGATTTGCAAAGATTTCAGAAAGATTTTACATAGATTTTAATTCTTTTCCAAATATTTCGAAGATTTCATAAAGATTTTAAAGATCTCACAAAGATTTCAGGTAGACTTGAAAGATTTCACAAAGTCCCTCAATGATTTAAATAATTTCACAAATATTAACAAATATTTCAAAAATCTTTTAAATATTTTGCAAAGATTTTTTAAAATATCAGAAGGATTTCATTAAGAGTTTAATCATCTTCTAAGGATTTTAAAGCTTTTGGATAGATTTTGAAGATTTCACCAAAGTTTTAAATAGATTTTAAAGAGTGCACAAAGATTTTAATGATTTTACAAGGTTTTAACAAAGCTTTCAATAATTTAACAAATATTTCAAAAATATTTAAAATATATTGCAAAGATTTCTAAGGATTTCAAAAAGATTTCACAAATATTTAAATGATTCCACAAAAACTTCAAATAGATTTCAAAGAGGGCACAAAGATTTCAGTGATTTCCCAAGGATTTCACAAAGATTTTAATAATTTCACGAATATTATCAATATTTCTAAAATCTTTTAAATATTTTACAAAGATTTTAAAAAATATCAGAAAGATTTTAAAACGATTTTAGTCATTTTCTGAGGATATTAAAAATTTTGGATAGATTAAAAAAATTTAACAAAATTTTGAAACAGATTTAAAAAAGTTCACAAAGATTTCAATGATTTTTCAAAGATTTCACAAAGCTTTTAATGATTTCACAAATATTTCAAAAACATTTCAAATATTTCACAAAGATTTTAAAGATTTAAAAAAGATTTTCCACATTTTTTTATGATTTCGCAAAGGTTTCACAAAGATTCTAATTAATTTGCAAAGATTTTCAATGATTTCAGAAAGATTTACATAGTTTTAAATTTTTTTGTAAAGATTTAAAAGATTTTACAAAGATTTTTTATAGATTTACAAGATTTCACAAAGACCTCAATGATTCAAGTAATTTCACAAATATTACCAATATTTCAAAAATCTTTTATATATTTTTTGCAAAGATTTCCAAAAATATTTAAAAAAATTGCACAAAGAGTTTAATCATTTTCGAAGGATTTTAAAGAGTGCACAAAGATTTCAATGATTGCCCAAGGACTTCACAAATTTTTCAATAATTTCAATAATTTCAAAAACATTTCAAATATTTCGCAAAAATTTCTAAGGATTTTGAAAAGATTTCACAAATATTTAAAAGATTTTACAAAAATTTCAAATAAATTTCAAAGAGGGCACGAAGATTTTAGTGATATTCCAAAGATTTTACAAAGATTTCAATGATTTCACAAATATTATCAATATTTCTAAAATCTTTTAAATATTTTGCAAAGATTTCCAAAAATATCAGAAAGGTTTTACAAAGAGTTTAAGCATTTTCTAAGGATTTCAAAGATTTCAGATAGATTTGAAAAATGTAACAAAAGTTTTAAAAAGGTTCTAAGGAGTGCACAAAGATTTGATTGATTTCGCAAGGATTTCACAAAGATTTGAATATTACAAATATTGTCAAATATTTTAAAAACATTACACATATTTCGCAAAAATTTCTAAGGATTTAAAAAAGATTTTCAAAATTTTTAAATGATTTCCTTAAGTTTCTACAAAGATTCTAATTATTCTGCAAAGATTTTTAAAGATTTTAGAAAGATTTACATAGTTTTTAATTTTTGTGTGAATATTTCAAAGATTTTAAAGATTTCCCAAAGATTTTGGATAGATTTAAAAAATTTCATAAAAACCTCAATGATTTTAATAATTTCACAAATATTACCAATATTTCGAAAAACATTTTAAATATTTTGCAAAGAATTCCAAAAATATCGAAAAGATTTCACAAAGAGTTTAATCATTTTCTAAGGATTTTTAAGATTTCGGATAGATTTAAAAGATTTCACAAAAGTTTTTAATAGATTTTATAATTTCCTAAGGATTTCAAAAAGCTTTCAATAATTTCAAAAATATTTCAAACACATTTCAAATATTTCGCAAAGATTTCAAAAGGACTTTAAAAAGATTTC
The DNA here is from genome assembly GCA_032357855.1 of Amphibolips quercusostensackenii. Taxonomy (NCBI): domain Eukaryota; kingdom Metazoa; phylum Arthropoda; class Insecta; order Hymenoptera; family Cynipidae; genus Amphibolips; species Amphibolips quercusostensackenii. Next base: position 9,270,677 of record JAUELO010000273.1, on the reverse strand, counting down.
ACAAATATTTAAATTATTTTACAAAAATTTTTAATCAATTTCAAAGAGGGAACACAGATTTCAGTGATTTTCCACGGATTTCACGAAAATTTCAATTATTTCACAAATATTATCAATATTTCAAAAATCTTTGACATATTTTGCAAAGATTTCCAAAAATATTAGAAAGATTTCACAAAGAGTTTAATCATTTTTTAAGGAGTTTAAAGATTTCAAAAAAGTTTTTAATAGATTTCAAAGAGTGCACAAAGATTTCAATGATTTCCTAAGGGTTTAACAAAGCTTTTAATAATTTCACAAATATTTTAAAAACATTTTAAATATTTGGCAAAGATTTCTGAAGATTTAAAAAAGATTTTCTGAAATTATTAATGATTTCCTAAAGGTTTTACAAAGATTCTAATTATTTTGCAAATATTTTCAAACATTTCAGAAAGATTTACATAGTTTTTAATTCTTTTTGAAATATTTCAAAGATTTCACAAAGATTTTTTTAAAATTTAAAAGATTTCATGAAAACCTGAATGATTTAAATAATTTCACAAATATTACTAATATTTCAAAAATGTTTTAAATATTTTGCGAAGAATTCCAAAAATATCAGAAAGACTTCACAAAGAGTTTAATCATTTTCTAAGGATTTTGAAGATTTCGGATGGATTTCAAAGATTTCACAAAAGTTTTTAATAGATTTCAAAGAGTGCACAAAGATTTCAATGATTTCCTAAGGATTTCACAAAGCTTTCAATAATGTCACAAACATTTCAAAAACATTTCAAATATTTCGCAAAGATTTCTAAGGATTTTAAAAAGAATTTACAAATATTTAAATGATTTCACAAAAATTTCAATTAAATTTCAAAGAGGGTACAAAGATTGCAGTGATTTTCCAAGGATTTCACCGATATTTCAATAATTTCACAAATATTATCAATATTTAAAAACCTTTGATATATTTTGCAAAGATTTCTAAATATATCAAAAGATTTAACAAAGAGTTCAATAACTTTTTAAGGATTTCAAAGATTTTAAGCATTTTGCAAAGATTTCAGATAGATTTAAAAGATTTCACGAAAGTTTTTAATAGATTGCAAAGAGTGCACAAAGATTTTAATGATTTTACAAGGTTTTTACAAAGCTTTCAATAATTTAACAAATATTTCAAAAATATTTAAAATATATTGCAAAGATTTCTAAGGATTTCAAAAA
>JAUELO010000273.1:9252737-9269368 GCA_032357855.1 Amphibolips quercusostensackenii | reverse complement strand
TGGCCATAATTTATTGTCATTATTTTGCGATAAATTTTCTTACATGGGGGTTTTTGGGGTCGTTGATTATGAATCTGATATTGGTTTTCTTGAAAAAACAAAATATCGGATACAAAATGCCAGGGGATTTTCACGAAATTTTATTTTTTTATAACAAAAATGATTTTGCTATCATTTAAACAATACGTTCCTTTACCGAACAGATGTCTGTTCATTCCGTTTATTTGAAGCTGAAAGAAGCAGTAAAATTATCAAAAGTACACGATGTTGAGGTATTGATGACGTGCGATGTACAATGAGCGTTTCAGAGCACATCTGTAGATTCTATCTGAAATAAGGTCTTAAGGCCCAACCCGCAACTGTTCGCAGCTAATTTTCAGATATGTTTTACGTGAATGTGTAATATTCTATTAGGAATTTGAAACAGGGCCTGATATAGCAAGATCTTTTTCCAAACTCTACTTTAATCAACGTGAATTAATATAACAATTCAAAAACCGCTGTCAATTGTTGATTAATTTTTTCTTTGCATTATGGACAGCTTTGTAGGATTATTGACCACTCTGCGCCTGAACTGGCTCACTTTGAAGTATCATCTAAAAGTAAAACGATTTCAAGACGTAGAGGCAATAAAACAAAAAGCGGCGAAACAGCTGATAGCTTTTCCAAAAGGTGACTTTAAGAAGTGCTACTGAAAGTGGCAGGATCTCTGGAAGCAAGTTGTGGCTTCCAAAGGGATGTACCATTGACCAGAAATAAATCTTTCTCATAGGACACAAGGTCGGATACTTGCCGGACAGACCTCTTAAATTTTAGACCCATCTTTTAATTTTGATAACCAATGCGTTCATTAGTCAAAATCCATGTGCCTTAACTATTTTCTTGGCACAAAATTTTCCAGAAAATTGGCATCCACTAAGTCTGGACCATTCGACGTCCAATCTACTCTCATGAGATTACTCGCGAGGAAAATAGCACCAGAATTGGAAATTCGTAGCCGACAAACGATGCTTCTTGAACTCCTTACTGTCAGACTTCGAGAAGTACTTTTCTCTTCTTCCACCCTTTTCTCATGTCGAATGTAGAACTACGTACGCAAAGGTTTCCATGTGTATGAGAGCATATCTACATACTTTTTTTTTGAATGTGCCAACACGTTTGCTCTTTCAGGACGCTTCTTGAATAATGGAAACGTAAATGCTTCTTGGCAGGCCAGGTGAATCGAGCCAAGGGATGAATTCTAGGTGTTCAAAACACACCCTGGATTCTCACATTTTTCTGAAAAGATGAATGTCCACACCATCTACTATGGACAAAATTTGCACTGGAAATCTTCCTAATCATCTTCTACGGCTTGGAAGATTTTTTCTATTGAATTTAAAGTTTAATTAAACTTTAAAACTCTGGTTGAAGTCTTGACAAGTTTGGAAATTATGTATGATAATCTTTTAAATTATTGATTAACTTTGTCTACATAGAAGCTCCTAAGTTTCCGCTTACTTATTGCCTGCTTTTGTCTCTCAATTTTTTTCTACCATCCAGTTTGACAGCTTGTCAGTTTTTTTTACTTTGATATCATATAAAATTATTTTTCTACTTAAAGTTGTTGAGATTGAAAATAAATTTTTTTAGTTTTAAATAAATAGAGTAACTTTATAAAATAGTAACTTGTTACATTTCCACTCGCTAGTCCAAGTAAAAATTATAAGAATTTCCAAAAAATAAATTAAAGTTGTCATTTTTACTGTTAACAAGTAAAGAATTTCTAATTGCAAATCTAAAAAATTTAATAATTTTCAGTTTTAAATCTTTAAAATTAAACTATTCCCAAAAATTCATTCAAAATTACATCATCTTCTATTAAAAACATTTAATTTTGTAAGACTTCAATTGCAAATATTTAAAATTAAAGAATTTTTAGTGTCAAATCGTTAAAAATAAAGAATTTTTCAATGTAAACCTTCAAAATTGAAATATCCAAAATAAGTTTAAAATTACATAGCTTTAATAAAAATCTTGAAATTTGAATAATTTGTAATTCTATATTTTTAAAATTCAACAATTTTCTATTTTAACTCTTTAAAATTGTAGAACTTTTAATCCTATCTTGATATGTGTCTCCAATCTCGTCTCGAGTCTCCTCTCGAATCTCCTCTCGTCTCAAATCTGGTCTCGCGTCTTATCTTGAGTTTCATCTTGAATTTTGTCTCGAGTCTCATCTGGAATTTTTCTCGAATATCGTCTTGAATTTCGTAATTGATCTCGTCTCGAGTCTCGTCTTGAACCTTGTTTCAAGTATCGTCTGGAGTTTTTTCTCAAATCTTGTCTAGAATCTTATCTTTAGTTTTGTTTTTAATCTCGTCTCGAGTCTCGTCTTGAGTTTCATCTCGAATCTCGTCTAGAGTCTCTTATTAAGTTTTATCTCGAATCTCAACTCTAGCCTAGTCTTGAATATTGTCTCGAGTATCGTCTGGAATTCCGTCTGAAATTTTCTCGCGAGTCTTGCCTTGAGTTTTGTCAAGCTAAAAAATCCATCATAACGGTAATAATTATATATAATAATTTAAAATTCAAGAATTTTAATTTCAATTTTAATTTTAATTTTAATTTAAAATTGACGAGTTTTTAGTTTCGAAAATTTACAATTGAAAATCATGTCATTTCGACGATTTCCATTTTAAATCTTATTAATTTGAAGGATCTTGAAATCAAAATTCTCAAAATTTGATATTCAAAATCATCACGATTTAGGAATTTTTATTATACATTTTGAAAATTCAAGAAATTCAAATTGTATATCATTAAAATTGAATTTTTCATTTTTAACATTTTCAAGTTTTTTAATTAAAAATTCTGTAATTTTCATGATTAAAATTCAAAAGTTCTTAAGATTTAAAGATGTAGAAATAGGAAATTGACATTTGAACTTTAAAATCATCAAAATTTAAGAATTTTATATATATCTAAAATTCAAGAGTTCTTAATCATAACTCTTTAAAATTGTAAAATAAAAATGCACTTTCTAATTATAAATTATGAAAATTTTAGGTTTAACAATAAAAAATTTTTATTTTTGATGCATTACATTTGAAACTTCTTTAATCTGGAAGGTGAGGAATTAAAAACTCTTGACTTCTGATTTCCAGTTTCATAAAAATTAAAGAATTTTCAATTATGACTCTTTTAAATTGTATAATTTTTAATTGTGAATCTTTTCAATTGACGGCTTCTTAATTTCGACAGTTTATAATTGAACATTTTTCAAGATTTAAGTTTTACAGTAAAAAATTTTGTAATTTAGATGATTTATATTTTTTCAGTTTGAAATACTTAGGATTTAAAACTTTACTTTCAAGGCGAGATTCAAGACGAGATTCGAGACGAGATTCAAGACGAGATTCAAGACAAACTTGAGGCGAGATACGAGGTAAAACTTAATACGAAACTCGAGACAAAATTCGAGACGAGGCCCGAGGCGAGGACCAAGACGATATATATATTTATAAATTTTTTAAAATTAAAGAGTAGTTGATTAAAACTCTCTTAAAACGTAAAAAGCTGAATTTTAAATCTTTAAAATTGAAAAGCTTTTGACTTTCACAATTCGCAATTAAAAATTTCACAAGTCTTATAATAAAAAATTCTGTAATTTTTAGGATTAACATTCGGTATTTCTTCAATTTAAAATATTTAGAATTGAAAGCTTTTTTTTTGATCTTTAAAATCATTTATTTTGAAGATTTTTTTATTTATATAGCTTTAGAGTTAAAGAGTTTTGAAATCTAAAAATTCATCATTTAAAATTGCGCAAGTTTTAAGTTGAACAATTAAAAAAGCTGCAATTCAAATTATTTACGTTTAAAAATTCTTTAATTTTAAAGATTTATAATCAAAAAATTAACCTTCGATCTTCAATGTCATAAAAATTAAGGAATATTTATTTATTCATATTTAGATAGATATCTTTAGATAGAGACTCGAGACGAGATTCGACACAAGATTCGAAACGACATTTAGGACGAAACTTGAGACGAGAGACAAGATAAAACACAAGATGAGACTCGAGAGGAGATTAAAAACGAAACTCAAGACAAGGGTCAAGACAAAATTCGAGACGAAACTCCAGACGAGATTTAAGACGAGAATTCGAGACGAGGCCCAAGGCAAGGCCGAAGACGCGATTCAAGACGATTCACGTAAAAAATACGACAAACGGACGGCAGACTGAAACTAAAAGGGTTTCTCACCAAGGCTAAGAAATCTTGAAAAAAAGTATTTCATAAAAACTTGGCTTCTGATACCCAAATTCATCAAAATTTTGAAAATTGTATTTATAAATCTTTAACATTGAAGAGATTTCAATTGCAACTCTTTAAAAATGTGAAAACCTGATCTTCAAATCTTTGAAATTTAAAAGCTTTTAACTTTGACAATTGGCAATTAAAAATTACACAAGTCTTATCATAAAAAATTCTGTAATTTTTATGATCAACCTTCTGTATTTCTTCAATTCAAATTATTTAGAATGGAAACCTTCATTTTTGATCTTCAAAATTATTTAGTTTAAAGAATTTTTATTTATTTATCTTTTAAATTAAAAAGTTTTTAAATTTAAAAATTTTAAATTTCAAATTGTGCAAGTTTTAAGTTGTTCAATTAAAAATCTGCAATTTAAATGACTTACATCAAAAAAATTTTTAATTTGAAAGATTTAGAATAAAAAAAAAAGATCTTCGATCTTCAAAGTCATCAGAATTGAGGAAATTTTTTCTATTCATCTTTAGATAGATATCTTTAGATTTCTGGAGACTCGAGATGAGATTCGACACGAGATTCGAGACGACATTTAAGACGAAACTTAAGACGAAGTACAAGGTAAAACACAAGATGAGACTCGAGATGTGATTCAAGATAAAATTCAAGATAAGACTCGAGATAGGATTTGAAACGAAGGTCAAGACGAGGGTCAAGACGAAATTCGAGACGAAACTCCAGACGAGATTTAAGACGAAATTCGAGACGAGGCCCGAGGCGAGGCCTAAGACGCAATTTAAAACGATTCACGTAAAAAATACGACAAATGGACGGCAGACTGAAACTAGAAGGGTTTCTCACCGCGGCTAAGAAATCGTAAAATTTGTATTTCATAAAAACTTGGCTTCTGATATCCAAAATCATTAAAATTTGAAAAATTGGATTTATATATCTTTGAAATTGGATAGATTTCAATTGCAACTCTATAAAAATGTGAAAAACTGATCTTTAAATCTTCAAATTTAAAAAGTTTTTAACTTTCACAATTTGCAATTAAAAATTACACAAATGTTATAATCAGAAATTCTGTAATTTTGATGATTAATCTTCGGTATTTCTTTAATTTGTAATATTTGTAATTAAAGTTTTTATTCTTGCTCTTTAAAATCATCTACTTTGAAGAATTTTTATTTATACATTTTTAAAATTAAAAAGTTTTGAAATCTAAAACTTTATAATTTAAAATTGTGCAAGTTTTACGTTTTACAATAAAAAAACACAAGATACAACTCGAGATGAGATTCGAGACGAAACTCAAGATAAGACTCGAGAGAAGATTTAAAATGAAACTGAAGACGAGACTCAAGACATAATTCGAGACGAAATTGCAGACGAGATTCAAGACGAGATTCGAGACGAGGTTTGAGGCGAGGCCCAAGACGAGATTCGAGACTAGGCCCGAGGCGAGGCATAAGACGAGATTCGAAACGATTCTCGTAAAAAAGTACGACGGACGGACATCAGACATAAACTAGAAGGGATTTTGCAAAAAAATACTTCCCCCGGCAGTTATTATTTTAACAGTAATTAACGTTAATAAATAATGTTAATAATTTTGGGGCAGCTAGGCCACAGAAACAAGGATTAAACTTTTTTCTTCAAACAAAACAAAACACAAAATTATTTTTTCACGAAATGGAACAAGTTTTGTATGTGCATGATAAAAACAAAAAACATTCGGTTTTTGGGATACCCTAGTGGGGACAGGTGGCACGTTTTTTAAAGAATGCATTTTTACAATTTTATATTTTTTAATTTTTAATGATGCACTTACAAATATTTCGGTCTTAAAAAGTAAAAAATGAATAAAAAATTGTAATATTTTTAATCATCCCAATTTGTTATAATATCATTCTTGTATTTAAATTTTGTAATCCTTTTTATTTTAATTACTTCCTTGTTTTGTTCTTGAATAGTTGGAAATATTCTATATAATATACTGCCTAAAAATTATTTCACTCATCAAAAAAATGTGTTATTTTTTTGTAAATAATTAATATTCATTGCAGTAAAAGAAGGCAGCAAAGAATACGTACGTGTAAACTTTATGCAAACGTTCACTACCGAGCTTACTTTTACTGCATAATTTGCATACTATTTCCATACTTAAAATCCATACGTTAATTACCTATTAAAGTATAATAAAATAACCAGTTCTATTTTTAAATAAAAATTTGGTCAACAATTTTTAGAGCGAAATTTTCTGAAATTAATGCCACCGATTTTGCAGGATTTTTGCGAACACCGAATTGTGGATATTGTCAGAAGTCGATAACAACTGTTTTTCCATGATTTTAATAATAAATCGTTTCATTTAATTGATTTCATTGTTTGACTACAGAAATAATACCCTTTTACTGAAAAATGATGATGAATATTTAATATTGAAATTGCAATGCTGCTTTTGGTCATTAAATCATGTTGTCATTGCGTGAATAAGCCATCAATGCAAGCAAAACACCGATCAAAGAGTAAAAAATAGCTATTTTTATTTGTGTAAAATAACTAAAAATAAATCATTTTTATTTTATAAAGTATTCATAAAAACTCAATTCCTGTAAGAGATAACTGCGTATACAATTTCTCGAGTCTCTTCCTGAGTTTCGTTTTAAATCCTGTCTCGAGTCTCGTGTCGAGTCTCATTTTTAGTTTCATATAGAATCTCGTTTCGAATCTCGTTTGAAATAATGCCTCGAGTCACGTCTCGAATCTTGTCTCGAGTCTCGAATCTCGTCTCGAATATAGTCTCGAGTCTTATTTCGAGTTTCGTCTTGAGCCCCATCTTGAGTATCATTACGTATTCCATCTCGAATTTCGTCTCGAGCCTCGAATCTCGTCTCGTCTTGAATTTCGATTTGAATATTGTAATGAATTTCGTCTCGAATCTCGTAATTAATCTCGTCTCAAGTCTCGCTTTGAGTCTTGTCTTGAGTATCGTCTATAGTTTGGTCTTCAATCTTGTCTCGAATCCTATCTTGATATGTGTCTTAAATCTCGTCTCGAATCTCCTCTCGAATCTCCTCTCGTCTCGAATCTGGTCTTGCGTCTTATCTTGAGTTTCAACTCCAGTTTCATCTCGAATTTTGTCTCGAGTCTTATCTTGAATTTTTCTCGAATATCGTCTTGAATCTCGTAATCAATCTCGTCTCAAGTCTCGTCTTGAACCTTGTTTTAAGTATCGTCTTGAGTTTTTTCTCGAATCTTGTCTAGAATCTTATCTTCAGTTTTTTCTTTAATCTCGTCTCGAGTCTCGTCTTGAGTTTAATCTCAAATCTCGTCTAGAGTCTCTTATTGAGTTTTATCTAGAAACTCAACTCTAGTCTAGTCTTGAATCTCGTCTCGAGTATCGTCTGGAATTTCGTCTGAAATTTTTTCGCGAGTCTTGCCTTTAGTTTTGCCAAGCTAAAAAAACATCATAACGGTAAAAAATTAGCTATTTTTATCTGTATGAAATAACCGACAATGATTAATTTGTATTTTATAAAAATATATAAAAATTAAATTCCTGTACGAGATAACAGCATATGAAGTGAATGGCATAATGACATTGCGCACAACCTTGGAAAGAGAGAATATAAATTGTAAAGTGACATTTTGATTGAGCGTGTCATGGACTTGGTAATTACCAAATTAGGGACGTGTACAAATTAAATTGTGTCTCGTAATTCCATAAAAGGTTTATATGCGAGAGGCATATTACAGAAAAGAGAGAATTTCACCACAAATTTCAATATTCAGTATGATTTTATAATCAGGGTTTCTACTCCAATTCGGGAAAAAAATCTTAATAATTCCAGATTTTTTTCAGGTCACTCAAGTTTTTTCCAGGTATAATTTTTTATAGTGCGGAGACTTTAAAATATTTTGCATTTTTAAAAACAATCGACTCGGGATATGTATACAGTATCTCAAATTTATTATAAATAATGTTTTTTTGTTTTTTGAAATTTAATTACTATTTTTAGTTTAGACAGATTCGACATCAATGATTTACATTAATCATTTCTTGAATTTGTCTCTGAAATCGATAAATTTGAATAATAACTAATAATAATGGTAACAAAAGTGATTAATTTTCAACTAAAATGATAAATATTCAACAGGAATACATGATTTCCAAAGTTTCTCTCTGGTGTCCGCCTATCGTATTTTTTACGAGAATCGTATCGAATCTCGTCTCGAGTCTCGTCTCAGGCCTTGCTTCGCGCCTCGCCTTGGGCCTCGTCCCGAATCTCGTCTTGAACCTTGTCTCGAGTTGCATCTCGAATTTTGTATTGAATTTGTACTGATAAACTAATAAAAATAATTTTTTTAACCAGAAATTGAATATTTAAATTTTTAGTTTGAAAAATGAATGTAAAACCAAAAAGATGAATATTTAATTAAAATAATGTAATATTCAATCGGCATAGTTAAAGTTTGAGTGAAAAAATTAATTTAGAATTTTTAAAAAGTCACTATGGAGCTTTTTATGCAAAAAATTCGACTTTTTAAAGTTTCTAAATTTCAATTTCAACAGTTTTAACTATCTCACATAGTATAATGCAGAAAAATCTTGATCAAATTATAACGTGACTCTTGAATGTTGCTATTTACGGAAAAAAATTAAGGTCGGTTTTTTCAAAAAATTAAAAAATTAATGAATTCTTGTGTAAGAAAAGTCTGGGGTAGCCTTTTTTATATTTACTAGCATCCTCAATCTTAGGATTCCTAAGAAAATTGATAAAGAATTCTATTTTAATGAAATACTGTTTGATTTATTTAAAAAATACGACTTTTAAATAACATAGTTGAATTTACAACCAAAAAAGATATTTTCTTCAAAACAGAAAGAAATCTCTACCAAATTGTAATTTTACAAAATTTGAGGGGAAATTTGATTTAGTTAGAAAGAAATTAAAACATATTATTAAAATTTTGGGCCTAAAACCTTTTAGATTCTCTTATGGTAATTGTAGAAATCTTTTGAATTATTTTTTAGTCTTTTTAAAATACCACTTTAAATTAATTTGTAAAAATTAAAATCATTGAAAACTTTTCCAGAAATCTTATGAAAACTTTTTTATTTTCTTAAAATTTTTCAAAATCTTCAAAAAGCCTCACAATTTTATTTCGAAATCTTAAAAAGCTACAAAATGATCTGGATTTTTTACGAACTTTTTAAAATATTCTTAAAATTTTGATAAGACTTTTGAATATTTTTTAAAATGAATCGAATTTTGCGTAAAATTTTTTAAGAATCTTTCAAAATAAAACAATTGTCTCAAAATCTTTCAGATTCTGTTTAAAAATTTTTGAAAATCTTTTAAAACTTTTCAAAATCGTTGAAAATAATTTTTTACAATAAATTTTTTAAAATTTTTTAATATTATAAATTTTCCTAAGAATCACGAAATAATTTGTTTATTCTATTGAAACCTTTCAAAATTCTTATAAAGCTTCTAAATTTTTTGTTCGAAATCTTAAAAAATCTGCGCTTTACAAGTTTTGAAATGTTTTTGAATTAAAAATTGCATTTTATTCTTGTTAAACCTTCTAAATATTTCTTAAACTTACTACAATTTTTTTCAAAATTTTTAATCTTGCAAGATTGAAAAATTTTATTCAAAAGTGGTTTATTTTGATATCTTCAAAAATCTAAATATTAATTTAAATATTTTTAAACCTTTCAAATTTAAAATCTGATGTCTTGTCTCGACTCTCATCTCGGGCCTCGTCTCGAATTTCGTCTCATCTTGAGTTTTAACTTGAATCACGTCTCGATTGTCGTTAAATTTAAGACGGACGGACACACTGATTTGCATTTTTTCTACATTTTCAAATTTTAAATTATTTTTGAAATTTTTTCAGAACTTTTATTATTTGTCTAGAGGTTGTTTGAATCTCGTCTGGAGTCTCGTCACGAATCTCGTCTCGAATTTTGTTTTGCCCCTCGTCTTAAGTTTCATTTCGAATCCGCTCTCGAGTCTCATCTTGAATTCTGTCTCGAATTTCCCCTATGAAACTGAAAGATCTTGAATTCCAAATACCCAATTTTTTGTCTTTAATATCATCACAATTTAATCATTTTTATTCTAGATCTTAAAAGTCGAAGCATTTCAAATAGCAAATCTTTAAATTAAGTTCCTGATTTTGAATATTTTCAATTATACCATTTTCAAGTTCACAACTAAAAATTCCATAATTTTAACAATTTAGGTTCGAAAGTTCTTAAAATTGGAAGGTGCAGAATTGACAACTTGACTTTTGAACTTCAAAATCTTCAAAATTCAAGAAGTTTTTATATACATCTCTAAAATACAATAGTTCTCAGTTATGACTATTTAAAGTTATTATTTTTTTTTTTTGTGAATCTTTCGAATCAAAATTTTTTTAATTTTGACAGTATACAATTAAAAATTGTACAAAAAATAACATAAAAAATTTTTTATGCTTTACATCTTAATTATTTTCTTAATTTTTAAGATTAAGAATTGAAAACTTTTAACTTCTATATTCCAATATCATGAAAATCATAGAAAAATTTAAATTTTTAACTATTACTCTTTAAAATTGTATTAATTTTAACTGTAAATCTTTCAAATTACAGAAATTATAATTTTTACAATTTATAATTAAAAATTTTTCAAGACTCAAGTTTTACAATTAAAAATTCTGTAATTTTGATGATTGAAATTTCTTCAATTTTGATATTCAGAATTAAAAACTTGACTTTTTATCTTCAAAGTCATCAAAATTAAAAAAATTTTATTTATACAACTTTAGATAGATATATTCAGATAGACAGAGACTTGAAACGAAATTCAAAACATGATTCGGAACGAAATTCAAGACGAAACTTGTGACGAGATTCGGGGTAAAGCTCGAGACGAGATTCGAGGCGAAGCTTAATATGAAACTCGAGAGAAGATTTGACGCGAAGCTCAAGACGAGGGTCAGGACATAATTCGAGACGAAACTCGAGACAAAACTCGAGACGAGGTTCAAGACGAGATTTGAGACGAGACCCGGGAAGTTCCGAGACGAGACTCGAGAGAAGACGCGAGACAAAGTTCCACATGAGACTCGAGAGGAGATTCGAAACAAAACTCAAGACAAGGGTCAAACAAAATTCGAGACGAGATTCGAGACCACATTCGAGACGAGAATCAAGACGAGATTCGAGATGAGGACCGACACGAGGTTCAAGACTATTCTCGTAAAAAAGTACGACTTTATTTGATAAAAGCATGTAGCTAATTTAGAAGAAAGTTTCACATATTTTATAAAACAAGAGTAAGAAAATTCAGAAAGGGAAATGAAAGCTTTGCTCAGTCTTTATGCAGCAAACTTTCCACAGTAGTATGACAGTATAATTCTGTCCTTTGCCTACTTTCCTTATAGTAAAACATCTTCCCTTCAACTTGTTTTTATGAGACAATTACATTCTTCCGAGCGTAACTATAGTTATCTCAACTTATATGCATTCGGTGTTACTTGTAAGATACGCTTCGTAAATTTAATCGACAGGATCCGGAAGAGCTTCAGTTACCTGCGGATATTGAGAATAGAGGAAAAATAAGAATCTCAGAGGGAGAAAAAGAAAACGAAATTTTGCCGTAAGTTCCGTAACTGAAAGGATCAAATATTTAAACAAGAAATTCAATTTATTTCCAACTTGAATTCATTGAATGAAAATTTTCTTAAAGATTAGGAACTACTGTGGGGAGTTTGCTACATTAGGTCTGAGAAAAGCTTACATTTCGTACTTTTTTACTATAATCGTCTTGAATCTCGTCTCGAGCCTTCTCTTTGGCCTCGCCTCGAGCCTCGTCTTAAGTCTGCACGTATTGTTCTTGTGAATTAGAAAAATATAAATATTTTCCTTATCTTTAAGAAAATTTTTTATTTATCACACCCGGACGTAAAAAGCTTGGATTTAACATCTCTCCATAATTTAGGATTGAATTAATTGATTTTCAGGATCAAGGTATAAAAGTTTTTGTGTTGAAGCGTTCTTTTTTTTTTAAAAATTTGAGATAGGAAAATCTGAAACGCAATTTCAATGCAAAAATAAATAAAAGAGAGGGATGAGAAACAATTTAAAATAACACAGCTCCGTCAGCATCATATCGTTTTCCATTCTTCTCGTTTTGTTTTCTATTTATAATCTGCCAGTCCGGAAACAATTTCAAGTTTTTCTTTTTTTTTTTATACTGATCCCGGAGATGCAATAAATTGTAAAAATAAATGAAATTCCAATTTCTGATCTCAATACAGGTTTTCGTATGTTTACTCTTTAAAAATTAATTATTATTTTTAAGTTATTCTTTCAGTTTTCATCACTTCGAAACTGGATGACCGCAAAACTTCATCTTTCAAAATCATGGACTTTTTTAGAAATAATTTTTTTTTTCCTGGCCATGTATTGTTTATTACGGAATAAAACATTTTGAATTCTAAATTTATAATTTCTTATTGGTCGAGCTACCACAGACTAATTGACTTGAAAAAAGTGAAAAAGGGACTAATGTTCTTTTGATTTTAAGAGAATTCAAAAGAACTCGAGGAACCTTATAAGGATTCCACGTAAATTCAAACGAATTCAGGATAAATTTATAAAAATTGTTAAAAATTCAAGATGAATTAAAAAGAGTTGGAAAAAATTTCCTAAATTCAAAAATTCACATTAATGTTAGTAAAATTGAAGTACATTTAGAGGACCTTTTTAAAACCTCTGGAACCTTTTTAAATTACTAAAGTTTATTTAGAATCTCTTGGAATCTTTAAAAATAATTTGAAATATTTCAAACCCTTTGAAATCTTTTAAAATTCATTGCAATTTTTTAAACATTTTAAAAATTCCTTGCAAATTTCAAGAATACCCTACAATCTTTTACATCCTTTTTAATTTTTTGAAATTATTGAACCTATTAAAAATTTCTTAGATTCTTATAAATACCCTAAAATATTTTAAATTTTTTAAGATCTTTATAAATCCCTTAAAACTTTTTAGGGATCTCAAAAATGCCTGAAAATTTTTTTAATACCTTAAAATCTTTTAAATACTTTAGAATCTGTTTAAATAATTAAATTTTTTAAAAAATTCCTTGGAATCTACCAAAATACCCCAAGCTATTTCAAATCATTTGAAGTCTTCTGTAATCCCTTGAAACTTTTTGAAGATTTTGGTAATACCTTGGTATTTTTTGTAATACCTTAAAATCCTTTAAATCCTTTGGCATCTCTTTAAATAATTAAAATCGATTAAGAATTCCTTGGGACCCTCAAAAATACCCTAAAATATTTTTAATTTTTAGAGACTTCTTAGAGCTCTTGAAAATTCCTTAAAATTCTTCGAAATTTCTTCAAATTACTGAAATCTCTTAAAAATACTTTGAAATCTTTTAAGATCCTTAAAAATATTTCAAATAATTTAAAAACTCTTTAAATTTTTCAAAGCTCTTGAAAACTTCTTGGTATGTATATAAAATACCATAAAATTTTTCAAATCCTTTGGCATGTTTTCCAATTATTAAAATCTATTAAAAATTCCTTGGTCTTTCTAAAAATACTTTTAAATATTTTAAATCCTTTAAAATCTTATGAAATCCATTAAAACTTTTTAAAGATCTTGAAAATTCCTTAAAGTTTTTGAAAATACCCAAAAAATTTCAAATTTCTTAAAAGCTTTTAAAATTACTTAAAGCTTTTCAAGGATCTGAAAAATACCTTGGTATTTTGTTTTTCTTTTTTTTCTTTGTTTCTATATTTAGAAAAAATCTAAAAAAATTCACAGAATTTCTTTCAATCATTCTCCAAGTGCATGATATTATTCCAACAAATTTTGTCGTGAAAGTTAAATTAAAAAAATTTCATAATTAAAAAAAAATTTTTGTGTGTGATAAAACTCGAGTAATACCTCAGTTTTTTACCACATAATATTCACTCAAAGGGCTATTATTGTGAATTTTTTTAAAGATATTTATTATACATTTGGGGGATCTTAAAGTAAAAAATTAAGAACAGTAATTTTCACATTAGAGTGGTCCACATTTATACCTATGAAAATTCGACCTACGATTTTTGGTGATGAACCCCTCCCCCTTTATTTGTTTATTTTTCAGCAAACAAAATCCTGTAATCTTTTTTTATGTTAACCTGTGCCCCCGGGCTTTTAAAATTAACATAGGGTTTTCAATGCATAGGGTTTAACTGCTTTTCCTTGACCAAAAAATGCCCTTACTTTTAAGTGATTTTTCCTGATCCACTGATTTTCCCTGAAGAACCAAATTCCCTGACTTTTAACTGATTTTTCCTAACCAACAAAATTTCCTAACCTTAAACTGCTTTTCCTTGACCAAAAAATGCCCTTACCAACAAAATTCCATGCCTTTTAACTGATTTTCCTTGACCCAAAAAAATTCCCTTACTTTTAACTGATTTTTCCTGACCAAAAAAATTCCCTGACTTTTAACTGATTTTCCCTGACTAACAAGTTCCCCAACCTTAAACTGCTTTTCCTTAACTAAAAAAATGCCCTTACTTTTAATTGATTTTTCCTGATCAACTAAATTCCCTGACCAAGAAAATGTTCTGACTTTTAACTGATTTTCCTTGAACTAAAAAATGCCCTTTCTTTTAACTGATTTTCCCTGATCAAAAAAAATGCCCTGACTAACAAAATTTTATGCCTTATAACTGATTTTCCTTGACAAAAAAAAAATGCTCTCACTTTTAACTGATTTTCCTTGACCAACAAAATTCACTGACCAACAAAATTCCATACCTTTTAACTGATTTTCTTTGACCAACAAAAAATGCCTTTACTTTACCTGATTTTCACTGAACAACGAAATTCCCTGACTTTAAACTGATTTTCCCTGACCGAAAAAATTCCCAAGCCTTTAACTGCTTTTCCTTGACCAAAATAATTCCCTTTCTTTTAACTGATTTGCCCTGATCCACACTGACCAACAAAATTCCCTGACTTTCAACTGATTTTCTCTAACCAACAAAATTCCCAAAACTTTAGCTGCTTTTCCTCAATCAAAAAATTCCCCTACTTTTAACTGATTTTTCCTGATAAACGAAATTCCCTGACCAATAAAATTCCCTGACTTTTAACTGACTTTCCCTGACTAACAAAATTCCCCAACCATTAAATGCTTTTCCTTGACCAAAAAAATGCCCTTTCTTTTAACGGATTTTCCCTGATCCACAAAATTCTTTGACATTTAACTGATTTTCCTTGACCAAAAAAATGCCTTTACTTTTAACTGATTTTCTCTGATCAACAAAATGCTCTGACAAAAAAAATTCTCTGACTTTTAACTGATTTTACTTGACAAAAAAAAATGCCCTTACTTTTAGCTGATTTTTCCTGACTAACAAAATTCCCTGACTAACAAAATTTCTTGACTTTTAACTGATTTTCCCTGACCAACAAATCCCCCAACCTTAAACTGCTTTTCCTTAACCAAAAAAATGCCCTTACTTTCAATTGATTTTCCCTGATCGACTAAATTCCCTGACCAAGAAAATTTTCGAACTTTTGACTGATTTCCCTTAAACAAAAAAATGCCCTTACTTTTAACTGAATTTCCCTTATAAAAAAAATGCCCTGACTTACAAAATTCTATGCCTTAGAACTGATTTTCCTTGACCTAAAAAAGTGCTCTTACTTCTAACTGATTTTCCTAGACCAAAAAAATTCTCTGACCAACAAAATTCCATGCCTTTTATCTGATTTTCCTTGACCAAAAAAAATTCCTTTACTTTTAACTGATTTTCCCTGACCAACGAAATTCCCTGACTTTCAACTAATTTTCCCTGACCGAAAAAATTCCGAAACCTTTAGCTGCTTTTCCTTATTCAAAAAATGCCCTTACTTTCCACTGATTTTCCCTGATCAACAAAATCATCTAAACAACAAAATTCCTTGTCTTTTAACTGACTTTCCCCGACCAAAAAAATTCCCCATACTTTCACTGCTTTTCCTTGAACAAAAAAATACCCTTTCTTTTAACTGATTTTCCCTGATCCACAAAATTCTCTGACATTTAACTGATTATTCTTGACCAAAAAATGCCCTTATTTTTAACTGATTTTCCCTGATCAACGAAATGCCCTAGCCAACAAAATTCCATGCCTTTTAACTGATTTTTCTTGACAAAAAAAATCCCCTTACTTTTAACTGATTTTCCTTGCCCAGAAAAATGCTTATACTTTTAACTGATTTTCTCTGATCAACAAAATGCCCTGTCCAAGAAAATTCTCTGACTTTTAACTGATTTTACTTGACTAAAAAAAATGCCCTTACTTTTAACTGATTTTCC